>JADLZN010005995.1:470761-492243 GCA_018155175.1 Sinocyclocheilus anophthalmus | reverse complement strand
TGAGACATCCTCTCTCAAGACTCCCTCCTTGCCATCTAAGCCCCTTCAGGATACATCTCGCTTAAATGGCAGGGCATAAGCAGCAGAAGGTCAGGCTGTCTCTTCGTTGCACACGATGGCGGTGCTTCAGGCGTATCAGGCTGATCTACTGAAAGACCTGGATAAAGGGGGGAGGGCCTTTCTCCTGATGAGGTAGCTGAGTTGCGCCGCACCACGGATCTTGCTCTTCGTGCTAATAAGCAGGCTGCCTCTGCTATGGGCAGATCTATGGTGGCCATGGTGGTAACGGATAGACATCTGTGGCAGATATCGGGAAGAAAGAGAGGAGCTTTCTCCTCGATGCTCTGGTTTCGCCTTCCGAACTTTTTGGTACCTCCGTCGAGACGGTGGTTGAGAAGTTCAGGGAGGCGAAGGCGCGCTCAGCGGCCTTCAAATCCTTCATTCCACGAAGGTCCAGGTCTGAGCCCGAACAACATAGGGGTCCTGGTCCGTCTCGTCTGAGGATAAGAGACAGGCACAGAAGGCTAGTGTCGCGGCTCTCGCTCCTCCCCCACCTGCGGGTAGGGCTAGGAGGAATCGCAGGTCAAAGGGAGGTAGGAAAGACCTGAGGGAGGTGATCCAGACGAGGCGTTCCCAACGCTCTCGTCCGGACCAGAGTGATACCTGAACATCTACTCATTTCCTTCGGGGGGCTTATATCTGCCCTCATCTTCACCTTCCTAATTCCTCTGTAACCACCATCTCTCCACCTGACCGAGGTTAGGTAGGAACTTCCTGCATTACAGTCTCCTATGCTGGACCTATGATGTTTTGGTTGGTTCTATGGCTTCATAGTAACCACCTTACTGATGGTCCGGACTAGAGGCTTCTTCGGGCTTCGCTTCTTGAATGGGGCTCCTGCGCGGGAACCATGGTGGGTGAGTACGATCCATTTTGATTATATAAAATGTGCTGGTGGTTGTGTGAATCCGTCTGCTAGCCTTCTTTGCAGTGTTTCCGGGACCTGTGTGTTTCTGTCCTTTTTCTAGGGTAGGTCCTCGGTGAGCACCCCCTCTGCTGGACTCAGAACCGGGTTCTCGACTTTTGCAGTGATGACCTCACTCGTCGATGCTGGATCCAGACTGTATGATAGCCCCTTTTCTGGCTTCATGCTTCCTAGTTCATGTGGCCAGATCACAGGCTTCTGCGGGAGCCTTCTTGGTCATCAGGTCCCCAGCACAGGACCGCAATTCTCCAGGACGTCCGGGCTGGGCTTATGCTTTTCAGGCTGCCCTGACTGGGATGCCATATCCAGGTTCGCCCCGAGGGGCTTCCTGTGAATCCGTATATCCCCTCTCGCTGAGACATCAAGCGGGAGGTATGAGTGGCGTTTTTGCGAGAAACCCTTCTTGTGAAGTGCTATCGCCAGGCAGTGCTCCCCTCGCCTCAGAGGGTTGTCTTTGAGCTTGCCACTCCCGTTTGACTCAATATTTCTGGGCATCTGTGAGCAGATGCTTAGAAATCTCTACAAAATCCATGCTATGGTAAGTGCACACGCTAAGCTCTGCGCACTTTCTAAAATCCTGTATGGTAAGGGTTACGCGTTATTAGCCTCGTTTCCTTTCTCTGAGTTGGTTAGACCCCGACAGGGCTCCACTCAACTAGTGTGTCTCTGTTGATACATTTCTTGAAGCATCGCTCCCCTCACTGTAGAGGGTTATTTATGAGCATGGTGCTTTCTTCCGAGCGTTTGAATTTTCTCCCCTTCTGAGGAGTGGAATTCCCCGCTTCTTGGGCTGCTCTCGTGGTTAGCAGTGCTCCGCTCTATCGGAGGGTTGCCTATTAGCACGCTGCCTCTTTTCTGAATTCGGAGTTCTCCTTTCACGTGGAGAGTTGAGTTCTCTGTTTTCCCAGAGCACCTGGAAACAGTAGCATCAGGTGAACTAGGCCCTTCCTCTGCCTCCCTCATGCGCTGTTTTTTTTGGGTAAGCTTGCTGTATTCATTCCCCTTCAGGATTTCTAATGATCATGCTGTGTGAGCCCCCTCTCTCTTTGAGAGCTGGGTCTGTGTTCCCTCAGCTAGGTAACTTATTGCTAGCCATTCCAGCATTATACCATGGATTGAGTTGATGACTTCTCAAACATAACGTTTTGGGATGCACCATTTCCATCTAAGGGCTGCTTTTTCAGAGTGCCACGAGAACCCCTTAAAACGGTATTTTTAAATCCATGTTATGATAAGTGTGCACGTAAAGTCTTTGTACACTTTCTAAAATCCACACTATGGTAAGTTCGCACATTAAGCTTTTTACGTTCTTTCTTCTTAAGAAAAGAAAATCCTGTATGGTAAGAGCTACTCGCGGCAGCCTCGTGCTCTTTCTTGATTGGTTTAAAACCCCGGTTCCGCCTTGTTCACCACTCCTCCTATGTATCCTCTGGTTACCTACTTTAACAGGGTGTTGCTACTTGGGGTCTGTTGAGACAGTTCCTTCAGCAAGCTTATGCAGAGCAAGCGGTAGCCCCCTGGGTGACAGGCCAAGACCTAGTACGATTCTAGGCACTTGGTCGTATCCCCTTAAAGGAATCTATTCCTGATTCCAAGCCTTGAGCTCTACCCCGGGCCCAGGTGTTCTGGCCCTAACAGGTACGTTTTTTTTGGGTATGTAGCTTAGGCCTTTGGCCATAGGGAATAATGTTACTGACAGCCGTCTAACGTCCCAGGGCAACTCCCATGGCAATATGGAAGAGTTGGTACTTAGTGCTCGCCATGGTTCTGGCATGCGCACTCCCCTCAGCATGGTGGCGTGGGTATACCGTTCCCATAGCTAACCCTAGAGGACGCAGTTCGAAGTTCCCTTGAAAGGGAACATTTCAGGTTACGTATGTAACCATGGTTCCCTGAGTAGGGAATGAGACACTGCGTCCTCTAGCTTCCTGCCATGCTTCGGACGCAAGCTTCAGACGAAGAAGCGGATTACGTGTTTTCCCGGCGCCTTTTATACTATTTATACTATAGTCGCACCGGTAGTGATGTCATGGCTGTTGCTGGCCAACATGTTGTTGGTGTTTTTTTTGAATGTGTGCTTTAGACACAGGTCACGTCGAGGCATTCCCCATAGCAACCCCTAGAGGACACAGTTCGAAGTTCCACGAAAGGGAACATGATTACATACGTAACCTGAGATGTTCTCCCTCTTGTTCGCTGTCGTCGTTTAACAGTTCTGTCTAATACGGATAAAAGTCTGTCTAATTATCCGATAGAACTGTTAAACAAAGGATTAAAATGTATACAAAAAGTATTATAACGATTGCTTTTATATAACGAGTGCTCTGTTGGTTACAGTTTACTTCCTTTTTAATTATATTTTTATTCAATATTTATATATTTGTGGAAAATACTTTGTCATCTAAAGTATCACCGTGGTTATTTTACAAATTTATTTTTAATGCATTTTCAAATGATTTCAAATTTCATAAATATGAATTAAAATAAATACAATTATGTTGGCTTTATATCGGCCATCGGCCACCCTGCTTTCCAAGATATCGGCATCGGCTGTCAAAACCAATTTCGGTCAACCACAGAACAATCAGTTGATTGATCACAAAAAAAAAAAAAAAAAAAAAAAAAAAAGTCGGGTTTCGAACTGCGGTAGAACAGACCCCCACTTCTCTTCCCAGGAGGTTCTTATTCTTCAGAAATGGTTTTGGGTGTGGTCCTGGCTTTTATCATAGGTGTTTTCAATAACCTTTTAAAGGGTAAGCATTGCTTGAGGGATGGGTTTTGGTCAAGTCTTGGCCACATGTAGCAATAGACATTAAATAAAAGCTATGTTTGTGAAGTATTTGAAATGAATAAATATCAGCTGTCATTCCCAGTGCTTTCCCTGTCATGACTGCATGTGACAGAGTGAGTATTTTAACCTGTATTTTGGCCTCTGAAGTTGGATCTATCCTAAAGAGAACCTGCGAACGCAAAGTTGAGAAGTTCAGCAGAACATATATAGAATACTTGTAGAACATGTTAAACCAAGAGGATACATTGTAAAGCACCTATAGTGTTTGCTTAACCACTTTTCTTTTTTTTTTTTACTATTAACCACAATAGTAAAAAAATATATAATAAATAAACAAATACCCTATAACATATTTACACAAAACTATGGAAGCCGTTAGTTTTCATAGTTGCAACTATGAAAAAATTGCACAAAAAATGTCAGAATGACAAAATATAAACACAATTTCGAGAGAATAAAAGACAACATTTCAAGATATAAACTCAGAATTCTGACTTTTTTCTTACAATTCCAAGTTTACATCTTGCAGTTTTGTTTTTTTATCTCACAGTTTAGCAATTGCCAGTTAATATCTCACAATTCTGACTTTTTTTCTCAAAATTACAAGATATAAATTCCAACATTTTGTAGTTTACTCTCTCACGTTTATATCTCACAATTCAGAATTTTTTTCAGCAAGAATTACAACTACAACCTTTTTTGTCCTGTGGCAGAAACAAGCTTCTGTATAAAACAACATTTGTCACACCCAACCAGACTCAATTCCCTTACTCTGACCTGAATACCTCTAAATCAATTGAGGACAATTGAAAGCATTTTGTATCTAATTCCATTTTTATGACACATATTGTTATTGATTCCCATAAATTCCACACCTGACAAATTAATAGAGGTCTGAAAATGCAGAGGTGAGATGAAGTTACTTGGTAGGCTTTATAAACAAACTCTAGACAATGTCGTTCACTCCTGAGGGCATCACTTTGCCACCCAACTCAATTCATCATTTTAATAAACCATGTGTTGCGGTGGAACAACTATCAAGTCACTGTAGATGGGTGGATGCCTTCTACAAATGACATTCCTTGAAGTAAAAAAAACAGTAAAGTACAGACCACCAAATTAGAAGTGCTATCTATCTATCTCTGTCTGTCCATCCGTCCGTTTATCTGTGTGATTCATATTCTATTTAATGTTTCATTCATAACCATAGATATCATTTTTCAAACTTTCTCGCTCTGTGAAAGTAAGTGATAGTATTTGCCACCACAATTGTAGAATGTGTAGAATACAACACGTCATGTTAAGCATAAAGTTAAATCTTGCAGTGTCTCACTAATATTGTCCAAATCAGCTAGAATTAAATGTAACTTTAGGGGACTTGGTTTTAAATTGTGTTCAAAATCACTTTGATCCGATGATGAAAACATTTTCCTCATTGTTCTGTAATATAGAACTAGTCTTTGTTTGAGATTCATCTTTTATATATGCTCAAAATTACTTGTGGTCTTCATAAATTACATAAGAATCCATGAACTCATTCATTGGCTGTGCATTATGAACTTTACATTATTGATATTGATTGTTAGTGTGTTGTTTGAAATCTGTTAATTGTATTATGAACAATTCATCCATGTCTATTACATTAAAAATAATAATACAATTTAAAAACCTTGTAATATTTAATCAAAATGTAAAGCTCTTTGAAACAATGTGTGTGTAATGTAAATTTAGTAAATATCAATATAGTAGGTTTAAGTAAATATTGTGCTGTTAATCTTTTTTCCCCCGCCATTCTCATTTTCTTCTTTTCACCTAATCTTTTCATCTCTTCTTTTCATTTTTTCCAACCTCATCTCTACCTTGGGGGGGATTTCAGTAGAACATTCCACTGTGTGCATGTTTAACAGTAGAAATAAAGTAGGTGTTTGGTTTCCATGTTGTTCCTCACATGCTTGTGTGTACACGTGTGTGTGTGTGTGTGTGTAGAAATTGGTCCAAATTGTACAAAAAATACACACATTTATAAATGCTTTCTGTTTATAATCTGAACGTCCTTAAAAAAAAATCTACATGTTAAGTGGCACTACAAATGGTTGAAAAATTACTTTTAAAGAAATAGCGATTATTTAATATTTTTGAATTCTTTCTAAGTATGTGTTGGAGACAATTCTGTTGTTATTGGTTCTTGACACACTGTTTTATTGTTTGCAAAGCCGCCCTGAATGAATGAGATACGATAAGTGCATATGTTCCACCCTCCATGACATCATGAGATAATTCTCATTGGCTGGGAGAATGAGTCTATGATGACATCATGGCTTTCATGAGATCATGCTTTAACTAACATTCTAAAAATATTTTTGCATTCTATTTTGGGCTCATAGAAGGTGTAAAGTTTGCTAACTCATTTCAAGAGCATTTAGTTTTTATTTGACAGCGTAAACCAAATGAAAGCAGAACCTTTCCGGATATTTGGCATCTTTTTCATTACTCATACTCATTTTTGCCCAACTTGACTTACCTGAAAATGTTTTGGCAAAGGTGTTTTCTGTTGTGCATTTACAAGCAAAGTGACACCATCTGCTATTGTTTCACTAATTAATCACTGAAAAACAGGTTGTCTGAAATTCCTGCCTATACAACCACATCCACCCACACACACACCCATACAATATTATAGCCATAAAATGATAGATATAACAGTCATAATCATTTGACACCCTCTGCAATCCACGCACACATGCAAAGTTGGTTTGTACAATATGAATACATGCATACAAACAAACTTGTGTGCGTGGAGTTTCATCAGTTCCACTTCCACGCCCCTAACTGCCAAAAAGTAAATAAATTCACAGTTGTGCAGTATTGGTTTTGCGGGTGTGCGCAAATGGAGAGATGTGGGTGGGTGAGAGAGTGAGAGTGTTGGGGGCAAGTGTAGTTCAAGTGAAGGTCTGGTAAATCTGAATGGTTTGCTTTATTATTCCGGGTAAATAGACACAGGTTGGGTTTATGTGCACTGGCATCATCAGGTACGCGATATGTTATTGTTACAGAAGACTTGGCATAACTCCAGTATACAATAACTTCAGCAACCAGTATACATACACACCTTTACGTGACTGACAGGTTCAGTGAATAATCTTAACGTGTTATATATATATGGTTATTTGTATGTATGTATGTATGTATATATAATATATATATATATAATATATATAATATATATATATACAATATATATATATATACATTTTCTATAACAGGTGCATCTCAATCAATTAGAATGCCGTGGAAGTAAAGTTCATTTATTTCAGTAATTCAAATTGTGAAACTCGTGTATTAAAATAAATTCAATGCACACAGGACTGAAGTAGTTTAAGTCTTGGTTCTTTTATTGTGATGATTTGGCTCACAGTTAACAAAAACCTCACCAATTCACTATCTCAACAAATCAGAATATTGTGACATGCCAATCAGCTAAACAATCAACACATGCAAAGGTTTCCTGAGCCTTCAAAATGGTCCTTCAGTTTGGTTCACTAGGCTACACAATCATGGGGGAAGACTGCTGATCTGACAGTTGACCAGAAGACAATCAATGACACCCTTCACAAGGAGGGTAAGCCACAAACATTCATTGCCAAAGAGGCTGACTGTTCAAAGAGTGCTGTATCCAAGCATGTTACAGAAAGTTGAGTGGAAGGAAAAAGTGTGGATGAAAAAGATGCACAACCAACCGAGAGAACCGAAGCCTTATGAGGAGTGTCAAGCAAAAACGATTCAAGAATTTGAGTGAACTTCAAAAGGAATGGACTGAGGCTGGGGTCAAGGCATCAAGAGCCACACACACAGACGTGTCAAGGAATTTGGATTGTCAAGCAAATCGATTCAAGATTTGAGTGAACTTCACAAGGAATGTACTGAGGCTGGGGTCAAGGCATCAAGAGCCACCACACAGACATGTCAAGGAATTTGGCTACAGTTGTCATATTCCTCTTGTTAAGCACTCCTGAACCACAGACAACGTCAAAGGCGTCTTACTTGGGCTAAGGAGAAGAAGAACTGGACTTGCCCAGTGGTCCAAAGTCCTCTTTCAGATGAGAGCAAGTTTTGTATTTCATTTGGAAACCAAGGCCCTAGAGTCTGGAGGAAGTGTGGAGAAGCTCATAGCCCAAGTTGCTTGAAGTCCAGTGTTAGTTTCCACAGTCTGTAATGATTTGGGCTGCCATGTCATCTGCTAGTGTTGGTCCATTGTGTTTTTTGAAAAACAACGTCACTGCACCCGTTTACCAAGAAAACATGCTTCCTTCTGCTGACCAGCCTTTTGAAGATGCTGATTTCATTTTCCAGCAGGACTTGGCACCTGCCCACAATGCCAAAAGCACCAAAAGCTGGTTCAATGACCATGGTGTCAATGTGCTTGGTTGGCCTGCAAACTTGCCTGACCTGAACACCATAGAGAATCTATGGGTATTGTCAAGAGGAAAATGAGAAAAAAGAGACCAAAAAATGCAGATGAACTGAAGTCCACTGTCAAAGAAACCTGGGCTTCCACACCACTCAGCAGTGCCACAAACTGATCACCTCCATGCCACGCCGAATTGAGGCAGTAATTTAAGCAAAAGGAGCCCCTACCAAGTATACATGTACAGTAAATGAACATACTTTCCAGAAGGCCAAAAATGTTTTTTATTGGTCTTATGAAGTATTCTAAATTGTTGAGATAGTGAAATTGGTGGGTTTTGGTGAAATGTGAGCCAAAATCATCACAATTAAAAGACCAAAGACCAAAGACTTCAGTCTGTGTGCATTGAATTTATTAATACACGAGTTTCACAATTTGAGGTGAATTACTCAATGTCTTATAAATTACAAAAGTAGAAAAAATGAAAAGTATTACAGTTTACAGAAAAATATTGAAAACACTGTTTTTGACATTGATAATAATAGGCCCATTATAATATTTAAGCACATAATAATGATCATATTGGCACCAAGCTCAGCATATTAGATTTTTTCTGAAGGATCATGTGACACTGTAGATTGGAGTAATGATGCTGAAAATTACATTTGAAAATATACTCAAATCGAAAACATTATCTAACAATACTACAGTTTTACTGTGTGTTTGAGCAAATAAATGCAGCCTTGGTGAGCATAAGAGACTCCTTTAAAATGCATACAAAAAACGTAATTATTCCAAATTGTGAGCAGTATATAGCTTTAAATCATGAAATTATTAAAAGTACATTTACAGTGGGTCCTTTTGCCCTCAGCATGCTTTTACCGACCTGAAATAAAAATGTATAATGTGTAGCTAAATTATGTAAGTCATTTGTCTTCACTCATTGTTAGAGAACCTGGCGACCTTTATCCATACTTGTTAGATCTTTGAAACTGTGAGGCGTGTCTTGTCAGGAAGGGAAAGAAGGAGAGATAGAGAGAGACAAACAGAGAAGGAAGGAAAGGGCGGAGAGGGAGAGGCAGGCGCACACACACACACACGCACACACAACCACAGCTCTTGCGCTTATTCTGCCACCTCCTGATCGCCGGTGGCGCGTAATCGGACAGAGTGCGCCCACCCTAGCCTCCCGCGAGCGACCGTCCGCCCGGACCCCTAATCATGTGATAGAGTCAATTCCTCAGGACACTTTTAAACAGTTGGGACAAGAAGTGGTTCGTAACTTTCGGGAAGTGTTTTCCGCGTCAGCTAAGTGTGTCTTTTGGATGCGTTCATGCCATTGTGATCCGGGGTTGTGCTTTCGTCTGCGGTCCTTATAACGGCGCACTTTTAAATGAGGAATATGCACTGACAAGTAGTTTCTATATCTCTTAAATAATAGTCTGACTCAAAACAGGCACAATTCAAACCGTCGCTGTAGTTATAAACAATTGAGTCATATTTAATTGATTATATATAAATGAATATTTAATATTCAATAAAACAAAACAAATACACACGTATGCCTATATAGCGTTGTGCCTATATAAGTTTAAAAAAAAAAGTGTATTTCTTTTGTCCATTTTAGAATTTAATTTACCCTATACTGAACTTCTGCAGTAACTACTTCTAAAGTAGTTTTGACAGATGTATGGGTCAGTGTCAAATAAGGATGTCTGAGATGATGGGGGGGGGGGGGGGGGGGACACCCAAAAACCAAACAGAAATATTTTAAGAAAAACTAGTGTAACATATGTGCCAAGGTTTCAGAAATAACATGTCCCGAATATTTCAGAAATAACATAACATTCGTCTTCGGTTTATACTACAATGGTTGTAGTTCGTGCAAACATAAATTTATAGGGATCTAAAAAGTCTAAAGTTTTTGTAAAAAAAAAAAAAAAAAGTGAGTACCAAAATATTGTATACGTGATTGACAACCTTTATAACAAAGTCAGATTAAGAAGTGTTTTTTGTGGTACTCCATGTAAAAATTTGTATTTTTAAACATGTAATGGCTGCATGCAATGCAGGGATTTAAAGTTATCTATTAATAACAAAACTTTTTTTTTAATACAGTCTTGGATGTTACACCATCTAGATGAGTTTTACTTAAGAAATATCACAAAACAAATTACTGAAGTAAGAAGCATGTTAATCAACGAAGTGAATCCAGTAATTACAGCATGGAGAATTGCATTATTTTTTTTGAACGACAGGAAATATTGACGCCCAGGTCATTGCATTAGGTCTTTTCGATTTATTGTGAGTTAGATGAATATGCTCTTTTAGCACTTACTGTTGTATGGTGTACTGTACTGTGTTCTTAGTGGACTAAAATGATCGTGGACTCTATCAGATATGAATAATTCACACTTATTTAGCAGTCTCTCAGTCCATAGATCAGTGTGGTAGAGTATATGCAAATACATTTTCAGGGCAAATTATAGCACTGTTAGGAACAGTTGGCGTGTGCTTGTGCTCAGTTGCATTCTTTAACGAAACATTTATTTTGTCACATTTTCTGAGTGGGACCGGCAACTCGGATACAAGTTTAAATGGTAAACAATAAACGTAGTGCATAAAATACTTGACAGGTCTCAGTTAATCTAATTTAAAACAGTAGAAAGGGCATTGACACCTTGATTCATTATTTATGGACGGAGTGTGCTATGGAACAACTGAACTTTAATTCATATAAGGTCACGTGGATTGTCCTAAAATCATGTCAATAAATTGTGGCAAGATGGGCATACATAGTTTTGCTGAATGAATAACAGACAAAATTCTACTTTTTAAGTCGAAAAATTATTGACTATGGCCCAAGCCCATCTGTAGGCTTTGCAGGTAATGGTTTGGTTTGTGATCAGCTGGCCTGCATTGAGGTTGGTCTGGTCAGCTATTCAAAATGAACATCTGCCACTGATTTGGACGTATGAAGATTATGTGTACAGTACATTGTGCATGGTGTACATAGCATTATTGGTGCTGAAAATTAAATACAATAAAACTACTAGTCCAAAGTACCAGGGTCAGTAAGGCTGTTGTATCTGAGCTTTGTTTCAAGGCTGCGGTTTGCGTCGCCATTCCATCTGGCACATGGAGCCTTTTTCCTGTTTCAGCAGTGAGAGGAGGCTAACTGAGGGGGAGGTGAACACACACACACACCCACACCACATAGCCTAGACCCTCCCCCACTTACACGAGCTTTCCTTGGGCAATACCTGATGTTATCGCCAATACACACACAAACAATCCACTACAAAAGAGGATCATTTTCAGAGCCGCATACCATGCTCAGCCTCTCTCTTGCTCTCTGTCTGTCTTTATCTTTTTCTTTAGTTTGAGGAAAGGCCAGAAGGGAGTCTATGGCCCGCATGTAGCAGAGCTTCTCTATGTGTTAGTCTCACTATGGAAACACTAACAGACACATTGCGGCCCTCTTGCTAAATTTGGTCTTCGGCCTAAATTTCAGTCAGATAGAAGCCTATCTGTAAAGTTTTTCACATTGTGATCATCCCGTTCAATCTCAGATCTCATGCATCTCTCAGATACCTGGCACCTGGCTGAAAACCTGTTATCTGAGAGCGGCGGTTATTGACGGGTTGTGTGCACTGAACCAGAGCCATTTAGTTTGGTTTTGGGCTTTACATGGGTTTGCTATTAGATTCTGTACTTTGTAATTTTGGTCTTCACATTTTCTCCATGTCAGCAAACCAAACCATTTCTCTCCACTAGGAAACTGCATTAGAGCGTAACACTAGCATTCTGTGGTTTTGAGTGTGTGTATGCCTTAATGGATTTGCCTACTTCACCGGTCTGCAATGTTGAGTGAAGAGCTTGTGTAATTTATAAGGTATCCCACATGGTAGATTGGACGAAAGAGTGTTCTACTCGGTCACACCACAGCATTCAGAACAACAAAATCGACACTAAACCTTAGAAATATTAAACTTAGCCACATTGGTTAAGAGCTTTAACTTTGTTAACATACAGTATAAAGCTGTTGATGTGTGATTCACAAGATCTTTTAAAACATTTGATTTTTCTAAATGTTGGTTTTCAGCTGATTTATAGGGCCCTCATCATTACCATTACATCTTAATGTTGAAGTGATGATCAGATATGACAGAGGTAGAGAGATCGAGGGTAGAAACAGATTGTGCTATCAACTCACAAAGACTATAATTATAGTACAATTAAGCATTTAAACATCTTAAGTTAATTGCTCACAGAAAATGTTAATTATAGGTGTTTCATCTGTTATGAAGTCTTGCTTTAGTTGGCACTCCAATCTCTCTGTACTAACCGCATCTGGTGAAGCATGTACTAACCTCTCTTTATTTTATGAGACTGTAAAATTTAATTGACGGTCTTGAAGTTGTGCTTGTTGTTGTTAGCGGTGAAAGGCTTCATGATTAATATAACAGGTTCCACGTGAACGCTGTAAAGCCGGAGGACAGTTGGAACATCGCGATAGAGCTATCTATCTATCTATTATCTATCTATCTATCTATCTATCGATCTCTCTATAATCATCGATCTTCACATCGATCTTATCCGAGCAACAGCTATGATGGCGATATTTAAAAAACAATCTCTGCCTATTATGAAAAGGGCTGTTGTTTGACTAAGAGTTCCCAAGCGGGAGGTCTTAGCAGACATGATGCTGTTGCAGAAAAGTTGAAAAGAAAACCTGTGCTTGATAAGTACAATGTACAAACCCCAAATTTTGAACTGAGTGTACATATGAGGACTACATAAACCCTTATTTTCATAAGAATATTAAAGAGGTCAGCTGGTGCAGTTTCTACATGTGAGGTTAATTCAACCAATAATAAAAATCTGTCATTATTTACTCACTCTCATGTCATTCCAAACCCACGTTACTTTCATTTTCTTTCTCCATGGAACACAAAATAAGATCCATCCATCCATTTCTCAAAACGCTTGTCCTCTGCAGGGTCGCTGGGTGATAAATGAGGTGTCCTACAGTATATAGAGTTGCATATGTGGATCTGTGATGCTTTTTTTGTTATATTTGCGGCTTGGTAGCACGGTATTCATTCTCATTGTATGGAAAAGAACAGCCTGCACATTCTCCTAAACTCATTTTGTGTTTAATTGAAGAGAGAAAGTCATACAGGCTTAACGTGGTGGTGGATAAATTGTGGTAGAACTTTTAGTATTGGCTGAGTTATTCATTTAAAACTCTACAGACAAGAAAACCGAGTCTAGTTCAAAACAGGTCTTGAATGGTGTTTAACTCATACAGTATGTTGTGACTTGTCTTATGTTTTGATGTGTCACTTTATCTGTATGGAATTCTATACTATTGGTTTCAGGTTTGGATGAGTATGTCTGTGTTTGTGTGTACGCTTCAATACGTTGTTTTGTTAACCCACACCTGACCCTGGGGCCAAAGGGAATGTTTCACAAGCCTCTGTGTGTGTGTGTGTGTGATCGGCATTGTCTCTTGCGATAGTAGTCCTGTTTATATATGCGTGTCTGAGGACTGAGGAGTGTTCAGTTTGCTGGGAGTGGATCTGGACTCAGTGGACCTAGTATGGATTGTTGTATGGATCACCACCCTGGGTTAATGATTGTAAAAAGAGACTTTATATTCACCCCTCTCTTTCTTTCTTCCTCAGTCTCTCAGACTTTGGACTGTAAAAGCACTCACATATCATGAAGTCAGTCTCATGGCTCACTGAAGTCCCACATAATTTTTACTTTCATTTTTGGAAATAGAAATTGATCAGCACCTATAGCACCTGTAGTACCTATAGACTGTAGCACCTGCATCTTTGTGTCTGGCTTTGTGTACTCACACAAAACACACAGACAGATCAAAGTGCAAAACATATTTGTCTCTTTTGTGTTCGCAAGACAACATGACCATATCTAAGATATCTGATGAGCTGGTAGTGCTGTAGACTTTTCATCTTTAGCTTTTAGCTTCCTTTGTGCATTGCAGACTTGTTAGCTGTGTTATTCTTCTGCTGTGGACTCTTTTGACCCTGTAGACTTTTACAAAATAAACTCATAATACACTTTTCACACTCTCACTAGATTATTTAATCTGTCTGCCTACAATATCAAACAGTACTGGCATCACATTTTTCTGGTATAAACATTTCCATCACATTTCAGATGATGTATTGTGTTTAATAGCATTCTGTGGTGGAAATGAGATTTACATTTTTTTTTAGAATAAAATAGTTGACTTCTTTGTCTTGGTAAGATTTATTTCATAGATTGATTTTGCTTTGTCATTCTCATATTCAAAGCATGCTTTGAATACATTAACGTTGGATTATGGTGGAATTTTCTTTACCGGGGGACAGTAAAAGTTGTGTAAAATTATTTATTTTATTTTGACTCATTTGTAAAATTGATGAACTTGCATTTAACTCTTTGATCAGGATATCATATTTACAATAAATGTATTTATATTATTAATTTGTATTTATTTATAAACAGTTCCATTCAAATGTTCAATACTTTTATTCAGCAAAGACACATCAAAGAGGGTCATATGATGCAGTTCAAGTTTTCCTTTCGCTGGAGTGTTACAAGCTGATGTGCATGAGATAAAGATCCATAAGTTGCAAGACTAAAGTCTCAAAACCAAAGAGATATTCTTTATCAAATTTAAGGACTTGCCACGCCCCCTTGAAAACAGCTCGTTCTAACACGCCCCCACTTATCTACCTCACTATGTGGAAATATTTGCGTAATGCTGCCCGAATGTTCACGCAAAGAAAGAAGGCGGGGTTTCAGTAACCGCAGTTAGTGTTGAAAGCAGGCATGTCAGAGAGACACGTGTGTTATAGGCGGGAAAGCAAAAGCACTTTATTTGGCCATTTAGGAATCTTTAAGTTCCCGTCAGGAACTCGAGCTGCGTCGAGATTTGCTTTGGGAACGCCCTTGCGTGACCGCGTTATGAAGCACGTGTCAAATCCGTCCAATAAAGCAGCGAGACGTCACGAGCAGGGTGAAGTAAGCACCAGAAAGCATAAAAGCACACCCGGCCGGGCGCAAACCAGCTTCTGATCTTCAGCCGCGCTCTTTGTAGTGTGGTCTAGCTTACCGTTGTCTGTCACGGAAAACAAAGCACAAGCACTCATATATATATATAAAACAATGAGAAGTATATGGCGAGCGAACGGCAGTACAAACGCTGTGTTCCTCCCTGCCCACGATATCTGACGGCAGGGGATACACACGATTTGTGTGTCGTTTGTTTGGGAGCGGAGCATGCACGGTCAGCTCTCGAGGGGGCTGGTTGTCATGATTGCGAGCTGCTCTCGCTGCGTATGCTCCGCTCTCGCTTGACTGTGTTTTATGAGAGCGGCCAGGCTCGCGATCCCGCTGGCAGCGGTCCCGCTGTTGCCGAGGCACAGCGCAGACTGTTGTCGTGGGGATCGCAAGTGGATTTAGCAGAGGGATCCTAGACGGGCTCGTCCTTTTCTCGGTCCGCACGCGCTAGATCCGTGGCTCTCTCTCTCAGTGTTCGGAAGCCCGCTCTGCGGTTTCTCCCCCCCGGAGAGAGAGCCAGGCACTTCATCTATCTTCCTCCGAGGAGGTAGAGGTGATGAGTGTCGAGACAGAGGAGACTGTGGACTCGCCACCACAGTCCCTCGAGTATGAGGAGCGCGTGGAGGCTGTGACTCGTGCGGTAGCCAAATTAAATATCGATTGGCCAGCCGAGAAACAGGACGCTCGTCCTAAAAGCAAATTAGATGAGCGTTTCCTGAAAGCGAGGTCACAGCCTTCACGAAGGGGCCTTCCGTTTTTTCCCGATCTCCATGCCGAGGTGTCAAGATCGTGGGAAAAAACGTATTCTTCCCGTATATATAGCCCCACAGTCTCTAATTATTCTAATATCGTGGGGCTGAATGAGAAGGGATATGGGGCGATGCCAATGGTGGAGCAGACGCTCGCGAGCTATCTCTCCCCATCCTCAGCATCGTCCCTGAAGGCTCCGAAGCTTCCCACCAGGCCCTTTAGGCTTACATCGAGTCTGGTTTGGAAAGTTTATACGGCGGTAGGTCAGGCTGGCGCATGCTTGCACACCATGGCGGTGTTACAAGCGTACCAGGCTGACCTGCTCAAGGACCTGGATGACAGGGAGGAGGGGGAAGCCGACATGGTAGCTGAACTGCGTCGGGCCACAGATTTGTCCCTCCGAGCCACCAAAGAAACGGCCAGAGCTATCGGCCGGTCAATGGCAGCAATGGTGGCCACGGAGCGGCATCTGTGGTTGAATCTGTCCGATATGCAGGATAAGGACAGATCCTTCCTCCTAGACGCCCCGCTTTCGCCCTCTGGCCTTTTCGGCGACGCAGTTAACACTGTCGTCGAGAGGTTTCAGGAGGCGAGGAAGCAAGCGGCGGCGTTTCAACGGTTCCTCCCTCGCCGCTTCCAGGCCCAGGGGGCTGCTGAGCGGGAGCAGCCCCAGCCGTCAGGCTCCTCATATCGCCAGTCACAAAAACAGAGCGTTGCAACCCGCACCCCTCCGCAAAAAGAACGGGGGTCGGGGCGACGCTCTCAGTCGGGGTCCTCTAGACCGAAGACGGATCTGCGGACCGTTATTTTGTCGAAGAGGACCTCGGCTAAACGGTCCTGACGCCAACAGCGTCAGGCCCCTGAGGGCAGCCCCACCTGGGGAGGAAAAGATAACACCTCAGTGTACGGTGCCCGATCCTCCTCAGTGCCCTCACAGAGATTCATTGATACCCCTGCCACCTCGGTGCTTCAGGGCTCAGTGTGGTTCCCTTCCCGACGAGCGAAATTCCCAGCTGCCGCCTGGTAACGGTACGGCACGGGAGAGCTCGCCCCCTCAAGTGAAGGGGCTACAGCAGTCAGGTCGGTTGTTCCCTGCCGGTCATCCGCTTCAGGGCACCGAACTGGCTCCTCTAATAACACCAGAGGCCAGCCTCGAGAGGCTGGTTCCCTTAGTAGATTTTCTGGTAGCGTGGAAACTTCTACCAAATATCTCAAAATGGGTCCTGCAGATTGTAGAGAAAGGGTACAGAATCCAGTTCGGTTCTCGTCCGCCTCGATTCAAAGGGGCTTCCCCACTCTAGTGGGTCCCGAGCAGGCTCTGGTAATGGAACAAGAAGTAGATACTCTCTTGAGGAAGGGGGCCATAGAACGTGTTCCTCCTCTCGAGAGAGCGTCCGGGTTTTACAGTCGTTACTTCATCGTTCCGAAGAGGGATGGGGGGTTGCGTCCGATCTTAGATCTCCGTCTTCTGAACCGCGCTATCAAACGGCTTCGGTTCAAGATGCTCACTATCAAGCAGATAGTATCTCAGATCCGGTCCGAGGACTGGTTTGTTACGATAGATCTCAGAGACGCTTATTTCCATGTCTCCATCCTCCCCAACTTGGAGTTCCTAAGGTGCGCTTCGGGGGGAAGGTACCAATATCGAGTGCTTCCCTTCGGCCTGTCACTCTCACCCAGCACTTTCACAAAGTGTGTGGATGCTACTCTGGCTCCACTGCGACTCCAGGGCATACGCATACTCAATTACATCGACGATTGGTTAATACTAGCTCAATCGAAGCAGATGGCGGCTCGGCATCGAGATGTCGTCCTCGCCATACGAGAGAGCTGGGGTTAAGACTAAAACACCAAGAGTAAACGCGTAAGCTAACGACGGATGCCTCCTCTACGGCTGGGGAGAGGTCAGGAGGGCGCTCTGACCAGGGTATGTGGGAAGGCCTTCATCTCTTTTGGCACATCAACTGCCGGGGAATGCTGGCCTTGTTTTGAGCTCTGACACACTTCCTTCCAGACATAAGGGGGCATCATGTGTTTGTCCGCACAGACAACACATTGGTGGTCTCTTACATCAACCACCAGGGTGTTCTGCGTTCACGCCCCTTGTACAAGCTGGTGCGCTAGATCCTTCTGTGGGCTCAGGGTAAGCTCCTCTCTCTAAGAGCAGTTTACTTCCCTGGGTATCTAAATCAGGGGGCATATATCCTGTCGAGACAGGGGCTGAGGCCAGGGGAATGGAGGCTCCACCCAGAGGTGGTGGAGCTCATTTGGAGGGAATTTGGCAGGGGGGAAGTGGATCTATTTGCATCGCAGGAAAAGACACACTGTCCCCTCTGGTTCTCCCTCACACATCCAGCTCCACTCGGACTGGACGCTATGGTGCAGACTTGGCCGAGGCTTCGTCTGTACGCTTTTCCCCCAATCGCTCTGCTCCAGAGAGTTCTGGAGAGAGTACGCCGGGATGGGGTCCGTCTGTTGCTAGTAGCCCCGTTCTGGCCGGCCCGAGTATAGTTCTCGGACCTGGTGTCCCTCCTTGACGGCTCTCCGCTGGAGATTCCAATCAGGAGGGACCTCCTCTCTCAGGCGGGGGTGCCATTCTTCACCCCCGCCCGGAGTTATGGAAGTCGTGGGCATGGCCCCTGAGGGGGCACAGCTCCTAGCATCTGGTCTCTCAACTGAGGTTGTTGAGACTATACTCCAGTCCAGAGCTCCCACCACTAGGAAACAGTACGCCTTGAAGTGGAAACTTTTCGCTTCATGGTGCGGACAGCGACTGCAGGACCCAGTCAACTGCCCAATTGGTACAGTTCTGGAGTTTCTGCAGGAGCGATTCTCCGCAGGGTTATCTCCCTCCACTCTGAAGGGATACGTGGCGGCCTTAGCTGCTTACCAAACCCTTCTGGGTGGTCAATCATTGGGAAAACACCCACTTATCACTCGTTTCCTCCATGACACCCTGAGGCTGAGGCCGGTACAGCACACTAAGGTGCCCTCATGGGACCTGGCTGTGGTTCTGGAGGGGTTATGCAATGCCCCCTTTGAACCCTTAGAAGAAGTGTCGGTCAAGTTGCTCACGCTCAAGACTATCTTTCTCCTCGCTATTTCCTCACTGAAAAGGATCGGGGATCTTCAGGCACTCTCTGTTTCGTGCCTGGAGTTCGCTCCAGGCATGGTTAGGGCATTCCTTTACCCGAGGGGCGAGTATGTCCCTAAGGTGCCCACTTCTTCACCAAGGCCCATAGTACTTCAGGCATTCTGTCCCCCTCCATTCCAGGAAGTAGGCCAAGAAAGACTTAATCTGCTCTCTCCAGTTTGAGCACTGGACGCTTACGCACACATAGCTGCCCCGTGGCGTAAGGCAGATCAGCTTTTTGTTTGGTTTGGTCCACCAAAGAAGGGATCTCCAGCGACCAAGAAGACTATGGGTAGGTGGGTGGTCGAGGACATCTCACTAGCCTACGAGTCCTCTGACCTCTCGTCTCCTATGGGGGTCAGAGCACACTCGACCAGAAGTATGGCGAACTCCAAGGCTTTCAACTTGGGTGTGGCATTGCAGGACATTTGTGCTGCGGCGGGATGGTCCTCTCTGCACACTTTTGTCTGCTTCTATAACCTAGACATGGCATCTACCCCAGGTTCCCAAGTTATCTCTTCGTGATGTGCTCACAAGATACACACACAGTCAGGGACTTGGTAGTATGGCGCAGTAGGTATTCTCGTTCCCAAAGCGAATCTCGACGCAGCTCGAGTTCCTGAAGGGGAAGGTCTCCAGGTTACGTATGTAACCATGGTTCCCCGAGGGAACGAGACACTGCGTCTCTTGGCCATACTACTGCCTCCTGCAGGCCGTCTTCAATCGAAGGGGTGGTGCCTGGCGGATGCGCCTTTCTGCTTTCTGAGTGCTGAAGTCACCCGATGACGTCCGCAGTTCCATGGCCCCGGAGTAGACACGGCTTCAGAACACGGTACGCAGGGGCGCGTTCTCAAAGCAAATCTAGACGCACGCGTTCGCGTTCCCTCGGGGAACCTGGTTACATCCGTAACCCTAGCTGGCGCTTACTTACAACAGACAGCAATGCATTATGGACGACCGTCCGTTTCGGAATCGGAGAGGAGGTCTTCGATTTTGTTATGACAATCTGGCGCTTTTGAATCAGCGATTGTATGTTTTATTAGTTTAAGTTTTTGCTATTGACGGTTCAAATGCGGAGTTTTGCGAATCAGGGTGTGGGTGTGTGTGTGTGTGGTGGAGAAGAGTAGAGAGAGAGAGAGCGAGGAGGAGAGAGAGAGAGCTGTACAACCTCAGAAAGCCATATGGCTAATAACAGCGCTGCCGAAAATCGGAAGCACTTAGCAGCCAAAAAATACAAGCGCTGATAGATAACTTTCTAAATAACACCTATGCTCACACTAATGAAGGTGTCAATCTCGCTATCAAAGATATAAATTACATATTTGAAAAATCAGCAAAACAATTCAAATTGAAAACAAAAAATGGAAAAAATCAAATACTCAAAAATGACAAAAATTGGTTTGATCATGACTGCCAAACTATTCGCAAAAACTTGAGAACATTGTCAAATCAGAAACACAAAGATCCAAATAATGCAGAGATCCGCCTTCTTTACAGTGAAACACTAAAACAATACAAACATAAGCTCAGAACCAAAAAAGCACAATACACCCAAAAACAACTGACAATAATCGAGAAGTCAGTGAACAAACCAATTTTGGGAAAATTGGAACAATCCGAAAAAAACTGATCATGAAGAATTGGCAATACAAAACGGAGAAATATGGGAAAGTCATTTCCAAACATTGCTTAATAAAGTACAAACAGACACAAACCGTAAGCAAAATCAAACAATCAACCAACTGAAAAAACTAGAATTAGCCATCAAAGATAACCAAAACCCATTAGACTTCCCAATAACTGATAAAGAACTTAAAGAAAAAAAATCAAAAACCTCCAACTCAAAAAAGCATCTGGACCTGATGGGATATTAAATGAAATGATAAAACACACAAGCAGTAAATTCCAACTGGCCATTCTAAAACTATTCAATGTGCTTCTGAATGTAGGTTACTTCCCTGACATCTGGAATAAAGGCTTGATAACACCAATCTTTAAAAACAGAGATAAATTTGATCCTAACAACTACATAGGCATCTGTGTGAGCAGCAACCTGGCAAAGTTAATCTGTAGCATAATAAATGCTCGACTACTAGACTTCATCACCACACACAATGTACAGAGCAGAAGCCAAATCGGATTTTTACCAAATTACCGTACATCTGATCACATCTATACATTACATACTCTAATTGAAAAACATGTTAACCAAGATAAAGGTAAAATATATGCATGCTTTATTGACTTTAAAAAAAGCTTTTGACTCAATTTGGCACCAATGACTATTCTACAAACTTATTGAAAGTGGCATAGGAGGTAAAACCTATGACCTTATCCA
>JADLZN010005995.1:427500-470648 GCA_018155175.1 Sinocyclocheilus anophthalmus | reverse complement strand
AAGAAAAAAAAGAAAAAAAAAAAACAAAAGAAAAAATACGATGGCGATCTGCAGCCCCTGGCCTCACCCTACACACCTCACAGATCAGATGCCTGCTGTATGCAGACGACCTGCTTCTGCTGTCTCCCACTCAACACGCTTTACAGCAGAACCTGGACTTGCTACAGCAATACTGCCAGACCTGGGTTCTGACAGTCAACCTGAAGAAAACCAAAATTATGATATTTCTGAAAAGATCCAGATCCCAGGGAACACAATACACATTTACATTAGGCACTAAGCAGATAACACACACACATCACACTATAATTACCTGGGTTTGAAAATCACATCCACTGGAAACTTTAATCATGCTGTGAATGAATTGAGAGATAAAGCACGCAGGGCCTTCTATGCCATCAAACGGCAATGTCCTATAGAGATCTCTATTAGAATTTGGCTGAAAATATTAGAATCGGTAATTGAGCCCATTGCCCTCTATGGCAGTAAGGTGTGGGGTCCACTGACAAAACCAAATCAAGATTTCACCAAATGGGGAAAAACATCCCATTGAGACCCTGCATGCAGAACTCTGAAAAAATATACTACACGTGCACCGGCACACAACAAATAACGCATGCAGGGCAGAATTAGCAAATATCCTCTAATCATAAAGATACAAAAAGGGCAATTAAATTCTGGAAACATCTGAAGTTTAGTGACCCCCAATCATAAAGCCCTGCAATACCAAGAGCTGAGCAATGGAAGCAATCCCCTCTCTCAGCTGGTCCAGAGCTTCAGTCCTGATGCTTCACTAACATCTACTGCTGCGCTGCATCACAGCATCAGAATCAGTCAGATCACTACACAGATCAAACAGAGCTACATCACTCACAGCAGAGTAAAGTGCAATGCTATCTGACCCTAAAGAGAGAGTACAGTACGGCAGAATATCTGTACACAGTGTCAGATAAGAAAATGAGAAGCACGTTGACCAGATACAGACCCAGCGGACACAAGCTGATGATAGAGACAGGCAGACACAGAAAAACATGGCTGCCACCAGAGCAGAGACTGCGTTCACACTGTGATCTGAATCAGATGAAAACAGAACTGCACTTCCTAACAGAATGCCCCAAAAACACAGATATACAGACAGTGTTCTATGATAAAATACAGCAGATCATCAGACATTTAAAACTCTTTCAAACCAGGAGAAACTACCGTATCTGTTAGGAGAACAGAAGAACTGCCGAGTGTTTGCTGCTCAATATGTGTCTGCCTTTCACCACAGAAGAGAAAACACTCACCCTGCCCTGATCTAATGTTTCCAGCACATGTAGATTATATTACGCCAAATTACTCTATTATATTACTTAGATCTACATTCTGCTTCTGTAAATATGTCTAATCACTTATTTTAATTTTATTTCTAGTTTATATAATTATACATTAGTAATTAATTTTACACTACATGTTTAATACTTTTTATATATTATTATTATATTATTAGTTTTCTTTTCTGGTTAATACATGTGTACTATTTGTGAGAACACAATAAAAAAAAAAAAAAGTCCAGCGCAATTGCTTGGCCATACAAATGTATATTTTGTCATGCCACACAAGTCTCAGTCACAAAATAAAAAACTTAATTGAATCAATTAAATTGAAATTGGAGAGAGAGAGCGAGCAATAGCTTTCCTGAGAGAGAGAGAGAGAGAGAATAGCTCCGTCAGAGAGAGAGAGAGAATAGCTCCGCCAGAGAGAGAGAGAGAGAGAGAGAGAGAGTGTTTGTGTGTGTGTGAGAGAGAGAGAGATTGAAGATTCTAAAAACAGACGCACTAGATATGAGCTCCTATTAATTCATATAAAATACTGCTGTTAATTGAGGTAAAAGCTCATAAAAACCTGTTTTAACACTTATGGAAATAGAAGAGTACAGAAGGAAAGCAATTACTTTTCAATCACTTCATCGGAAGAGCCGCAACTGCGATCTACAGATCTACAGATCTACATGAGGCACCGGCAGCTGGAGCAACTACATCCAGCAGAACAATCATCAGCACGCAACTCAAGAGGAGACCAACACTGCCTACATCTACACAGCACATTACAGTACGGCATTAAGAAGATTTATATATAATATAAATATATTATATATATTATTTTAGTATCAACAACTACCAGCATCATATAAATCTCAACTGTCAATAACGACACATTCAGCGGTTGCCATGGAGATCGTTTATCCTGCAGACATTAAAGGAGACAAAAGAAAAGCATTTAAACAGACACTGTTACATGAGCACCCCGAGTCTCTTTATGTTGATATGACATCTCAAGAAAAGAGGACAAACTTGATCTTCTATACAGAGAGGAGCCTCATATGGAAAAGTGTTATTAGTAAATATTTCCACTACACTAAGAAGGGAATCTGTAAAGGAAGTCAGATCTGCATTTTTGAATCAGCTGACCACTCCTCCCATTTCCAAACCATCAATCTGTACAACAGTGGAACGGTCTTAATTCAAGGGAATGAAGCTAGTCTCCAAGCTTTTGAGAAATCATTTCCCCTTTTAAAGCAGACAGTTGAGGAGGAAACCGCTTGCAGTGTTAAAGAGGAATCTGAAGATGAGAATGAAGTGCTGCCCTACTCTCCAGTCAGCACATCTCCGGCCCCATCTGATGAACCGATGACTGAGCAGGCCACACACGCTCACCGTTATCTCCAGTGTCTTCCCCAGAAAATGGCTCTTCTAGAGATGGAGGTGTCAGAATTAAAGCAGCTAATCCTGAGCCGCCCAGATGAATTCACCATCAATAATCTCAAGGCTGAAATTAAGGATTTGCACAACATCAACATGAAACTTAAGGCTGAAATGTCAAAAATGAAAGAGGACTCAATACAAAGAGAAAGAAAGTTTGAGAGAAACATCCATGAGTTAAAAGAAAAGCTGAAAGAACAGACTGCAATGTCTTTACAGCTTAAAAACAAGGAAAGTGAATCTCCCAACGACAGCTGCACTGAGAGTAACCTGCAGCTCCATCATGAAGCGCCGTCACACAGCTCTGTACCTGCAGACTCAGTGAAGGAGCGCACTCACACACCGCCGACGTCACACAGGACTCCAGCAACTCAGGCCTCTGTACTTCTTCTGATGGACTCCATTGGAAAGAACATTGAACCCCAGAAACTCTTCCCCAGACAGCGAGTTCTAGCGCTCCACTGCAGAAACACAGAACGCGTTCATGAACTGTTCACTAATGATGATCTCGGCAGCCCGCAGTGTATTATCATTCATACAGGTACGAATGACCTCCATAGATTAAATGAAGGTACAGCCAAGGCAATGCATGAGATGGCAGAGAAAGCCTCACAGACATTCCCCACTTCACGTGTACTGATCTCCACCTTGCTCCCACGGCTCGACGTCCCACCCTCTGTGATCGATCAGATCAACGAAGAGGTCCGTCACTCCTGCTCCAGTCTGCCCAACGTGCACTTAGTCCATCACAGCTCTATAAGACCATGGCACCTGTATGACGGGCTCCACCTGAATCAGGATGGAGTCAGGATTTTTGCCAAAGCTATCAAAGATGTTGCCCTTGGACGCTTCCCAACAACCAGCTATAAAGGAGCAAAAAGAACTGTGAGAATGCAGCCGTTCGAGCCATCTGGACCTTCATCTCGCTCAAGACCCCCACGAGACCTTCACAGACAACCCAGGACTTCAGGAGGGTCTCACAGACAGCAGGAGAGTCAGCTCTACACTGCAGGCCGACCCCAGCAGACACGCAGCTATGCCCAGGTACTGTCACAGCAGACGCCCTCATCATCCGCTCAGGAACTACTCTCCATTAGTGATGTGGGAGAAATTAAAAGACTGCTAAGCCTCCTCTGCAACAAAATGCTCAACTAAAATCTACAATGATTGATCACAACACAATGATTATTATCATTGTGATTATTTTTATTATCGATTGTTGTTATTGTTATTACTATATTATTATTGTTATTATTTTTAGTCATTATTCACAGTGATTTATTAATCAGTTTTTTGACTACCTTTTTACGTGCTCTACTATTACTAATTTGATTTTTTATATTTATTTATTTTATTTTATTTATAAAAGGTTTTATTTTTGGTTTTGCCTCCAGATAAACAGCAGTATTGCTTAATCGCTGATCATATCAAATGTTAAATATTAGCTTTTGGAATATTCAGTTTGTGCTCTAAAACATTTGGATTAAAAAGCACAAACACAGAGTTTTTAAATAGCATCACAAATGTTGACATCCTAATTCTAACAGAAACATGGTGCAGATCAGATGTGTCCACTCAGTGTCCTCCAAGTTACTCTGAAATCATAGTGCCCTCATGGAAACTCAACTCAGTACACCGTGGTAGAGATTCTGGAGGTTTAGTCATATGGATAAAAAAATGACCTGGCCCCTTTTACATCACTAGCAAGGCAAAAATCACATTTGGTTAAAGTTGGATAAAAGCTTTGGAATTCTAGATAAAGACCTTTTTATCTGTGGAATGTACATTCCTCCATCAGATTCCCCATACTACGACGATGAAGTATTCCACACGTTACAGGAAGAAACTCATCAATATCAAACTCTGGGGAAAATTTTACTATGTGGAGATTTAAATG
The DNA here is from genome assembly GCA_018155175.1 of Sinocyclocheilus anophthalmus. Lineage (NCBI taxonomy): Eukaryota > Metazoa > Chordata > Actinopteri > Cypriniformes > Cyprinidae > Sinocyclocheilus > Sinocyclocheilus anophthalmus. The sequence continues at coordinate 466,007 of JADLZN010005995.1, read as the reverse complement.
CTCGAACTGGCTCAGAATTAGACTATATTGATAATTCAGGAGATAAACATCTGTTCACACATATACCCCAAGGTCTCTTCAGTACTCTACCTAGAAGAAATAACCAGGATACTGGAGTCAATAGGCACGGGAGAGAGCTAGCCCACCTTTGTCAAACTTTAGGTCTTTATATGCTCAATGGTAGAATCAAAGGAAATTCCTGCGGACAATTCACCTATAGCTCAGATCTCGGGAACAGTGTTGTAGATTATGCCATAATCCAAAAAAATATACCCTTCCCATTTCAGTTTACCATCAAAGCTCAGTCACCCTTGTCTGATCACAGCCAGATCAATCTTCTCATTAAAGGGGAAAACAGCAAATCAAGGGACATTCATAAAAAGCCAATTCATCTACATAAACTCAAGACACCATATAGATGGACTCGTAGTGCTGCTGAAACATATATTAAAGTATTGAAGTCAAATAAAAGTGTCAATTCCATAACACTGTTTAACAATTCAACATATGATAATAATTGGAAAGGAATACATTTAGCAATTAAACATATTACCAGGTACATTTTTGAAGATATAGCAAAAAAGGCTAATTTAAATGAAACTACCACATATAAACACAAAAATAGAGCTAAACAAAAACCTTCTGAAAAGTGGTTTGACCATGACTGTAAAACAATAAGACAAGAGCTACGATTCATTTCCAATCAAAAACACAAAGATCCCGTCAACTCAGAATTACGCTCAAAGCACTCAGAACTTCTGAAACAATACAAAAACACACTGAGACAGAAGAAATTTGATTATTATAACAACACACTTCAGAAGATGGAAAACACAATTGATCAGTGTCAGTTCTGGAGCACGTGGAACAGTTTAAACCATACAAAGCCACAAGACTAGCTTACAATGATGGGTCCCATTTGGAAAGATTATTTTTTGAGAAGCTCTATACACATCAGCTGCCCTTGAAATCCCAACCATTACAGTTCTCTAAAAATGAATGCCCTTTGAATCATGTATCAACAACCAAAATCCACTGATTATCGGCAATAACTGTCCAAACAAGACTTGGGAAACTAAATCCCCAAATGAAATCCTGTGCCCCTGACAACATCAAAATGAATCTTAATAATAGCTCCCTTTTTCAGATAGCCATTACTCAACTTTTTATCCCTTGATTTTGAGTCTCAGCATTCTTCCAGAGGTCTGGAACACCGACCTCGTCTCTCCTTGTCTTTAACAGTGGAGACAAACAGATCCTCATAACTACAGAGGGATCTGTGTCCCAGTATTTGGGAACAGTATTTTGCCAATTAATTAACTCTCGGATTTCATCTTTCTTAAAGCAGCACAACGTCGTCAGCAAATCTCAAATTGGCTTCCTCCCTAAATATCGAACCACTGACCATATTCACACACTACACACGTTAATAAATGAGCATGTACACCAAAAGAAAGAAGGAAAATATTTGCATGCTTCATAGATTTTAAGAAGGCATTTGACTCCATTTGGCATAATGGATTGTTTTATAAAATCATTCAAAGTGGCATAGGCGGTAGAATATATGACTTAATTAAAAACATGTATAACTAAAATAAATGTGCAGTAAAAATTGGACAGCAAAGGACAGACTATTTCTCTCAACAGCGAGGAGTGAGACAGGGCTGCTGCCTCAGCCCGACTTTATTTAACATATATATCAATGAAGTGGCAGATCTACTGGACCAATCAAACAGTCCAGGACTACAATTATTCCACACAGAAGTCAAATATTTACTGTATGCAGACGACTTGCTAATTCTATCTAAAACACCAGAAGGTCTCCAGAACAACCTTGACATTTTAACTAAATACTGCCACGATTGGGCCTTAGACGTCAACATCCCAAAAACTAAGATTATGATATTTCAGAAAAAACCCAGAAATCTAGAACATAAACATTTATTTACTTTAAACAACACCACACTTCAACATGCTTTACAATATAATTATCTTGGTCTGGTTTTAACTCCCACTGGAAATTTCAAATTGGCAATTAAAACATTACTTATAAAAGCCCGCAGGGCACTGCATGCCATACGAATGAAATTATTCAAAATAAACATCCCCATCAGAATTTGGACAAAGATTTTTGATAGTGTCATACTGCCTATAGCTCTGTATGGAAGCGAGATCTGGGGCCCAGCGAGTAACTGCAGTCATAAGGACTGGCACAAACACCCTTTAGAAGCTCTGCATGTAGAGTTCTGCAGAAGCATCCTTCATGTGCACAGAAACACACCTAATAACGCCTGCAGAGCCGAGTTAGGCCGGCTCCCCCTCAATCTAATCATTAAAAAAAAAAGAGTTCTAAAGTTCTGGATCCACTTAAACTCTAGTTCGGAGGATTCTCTTCATTTTAAAGCACTAACAACAAAAAAAAGGAGTGCTCAAAAAAGTCATCTCTGTGTAATGGTGTCAGATCTGACTAACAAAGCACTCGATATCACCAACCCTGAAAAACACGGAAGAATCAAAGACATTATGAATGAAGAGAAGGAGACATACATACAGCATTGGAAAGAACAAACCAAAGAGCAAAGTCGTCTCCAATGTTATCTGAAACTCAACAGAGAGTACAGTCTGACAGACTATCTGGTCTCAGTCAGGAATATAACACACAGAAATTTACTAACCACGTACAGACTGAGTGACCACCAGCTGGCCACAGAGAGAGGACGACATAAAGAACACCTGGTTACCATAAAGAATAGCTCTCTGTACTGAATGTATCATATCAGTAAAAGACGGAGGAGCACTCTCGCCTTCACTGGACCAATACCCTCCTAAGACTCACTGTAGCAGCAAATAACAGCAGAGCATTCCTGACTTCCCTCGCTCCATGAACCACCAATTAAGAATATTACGTGTGAAGGACTGCTTCCTCTTTGGTGCACAATTATATATTATAAATGCCAAAACTAATAGTTAAAGATTGCACACAATCTCAGTAGTAGGACCTTCAATGTTTATTATAAATATATATGATGTATTTTAAATGGTTTTTTGTTTTTTTAGTTTTTGGATGTAAGTATGTATTTGTTCGGCTATGTACAATGCTTTGGCCATATGTACTTAAGTATGTCATGCCAATAAGCATTTGAATGATTGAATTGAGAGAGAGAGCTAAAAGAGTAAGTCTAGAGGCGATATAGAGAGGGAGAAGCTGAGGTAGAGCTAGAGCGAGGAGAGGAGAGGAGAGAGAGATAGAGAGGAGCGAGAGAGAGAGAGGAAAAAGGAGCTAGAGGTAAGCTAGAGCGAAGGGAGAGAGAGAGAGAGAAGAGCTAGAGTAAGCTAGAGCGAGGGGGAGGAGACGAGAGAGAGAGCTATAGGTGAGCGAGAGCGTGGAGAGAGAGAGAGAGAGAGAGAGGCGAAGAAGCTAGAAACGGTAGAGCTAGAGCGAGGAGGAGAGAGAGGAGCTAGAAGGTAGAGCTAGAGCGAAGGAGAGTGAGAGAAGAGAGAGAAGAGAGCTAGAGAGTAAGCATATAGCGAGGAGAGAGAGGAGAGAGATCTAAAGGTATAGCTAGAGCGGGAGAGAGAGAGAGAGAGAGAGAGAGCTAGAGGTAGAGCTAGAGCGAGGAGAGAGAGAGAGAGAGAGAGAGAGAGGTAGATCTAGAGCAGGAGAGAGAGAGAGAGAGCTAGAGGTAGAGCTATAGCGAGGAGAGAGAGAGAGAGAGAGAGAGAGGAGAGAGCTCGAGGTAATCTCGAGCGAGTAGAGAGAGACGAGAGAGCCTAGAGGTAGAGCAGAGCGGAAGAGGAGAGAGAGAGACTAGGGTAGCTAATCTGCAGGAGAGAGGAAGAGAGAGAGAGAAGAGAAGAAGAGAGCTAGAGTTAGAGGCCTAGAGCGGAGATTAGGAAGTAGAGAGCTAGCTGTAGAGAGGCTAGAGGCGAGGAGAAGAGAGAGAGAGGAGAGAGCTAGTAGTAGAGCCGGGGGGGGTAGAGCTCGGTGTGTCGGTAGAGCAGCTCCGGTGATCTTCAGGACCGTCTGTGTGTTTCCACGCTGTTCTCACGCGTGTCGCTCAGTAAGTGTGTGTGTGTTAGCTCTGGGTTTGTGCTTCAGTGTGTGTGTGTTGGCGAAGCTTCCCATCATGAACTGTGAGTTATTGAGTGTAATGATGAAGCAGGTGTGTTGTTATTGTTATACGGTGTGAGAGAGAGAGAGTGAAGAGAGGGAGAGAGAGCGAGAGCGAGAGTGAGTGAGTGTGTGTGTGTTTATGTTGCGTTCAGTCAGGTTGCTGTTAGCTTTAGCATCAGGCCTGTTAGCCGCGCTTCAGTGTTCAGCGTTTATTTCATTTCTGCACTAATTACGATTAATAAACATTAAATCAGACCCACTGCGGCTCATCTAATCATCCTCATCACTATCTGCGTGTGTGTTTATAGCGTATGGCTGTAACAGTGATGTGTGTGTGTGTTAAAGCTAACAGCGGCTAGCGGTACACCGATGCATTTCACATTTACAGTTCATTTCATATTTAATGGACTTAACCCTCCGATTCTGTGATTCTGAGCTCATCTGACTGCATGTAGCCATCTCTTACTAACGTGCCCTGGTTTGTGAGTGGTGTGTGATGGATGAGTGAGTGAGTGAGTGTTTGTGTGCTTTGTTTAACACGCGTGTGCTCTGTGTGCAGCTGTGCGCGTGAAGATGCTCTAGTCACGTCTGCATCTGCCCGTGACCTTTGACCCCTGAACCCAAACACTGACCCGTGCCCGGCTGGCGCTCCAGAACCATGTGAGGGCTCGTCAGTGCCTCTCTGAGTGGACTGGAGCACCGCCTGTAACCCCGCCCCCTTGCATACAAGCCCCGCCCTCTCTCTAGCCCCGCCCCCGCCCCTGAAGAAGCGGGCCATGATGTTCCGGGACCAGGTGGGGATTCTGACGGACTGGTTTAAGGGCTGGAACGAGTGCGAGCAGACGGTGGCGCTGCTGTCGCTGCTGAAGCGTGTCTCTCGGACGCAGGCCCGGTTCCTGCACATCTGTCTGGACCACTGGCTGGCCGACTGCACCGAGATACACATACTGGAGGCAGAAGCCAACAATGCAGGTAACACCAGCAGCGTCCGCTGTATTTTAAAGGGCAGTTCATCCACAATAATTTCTGTCATCATTATTGTTCCATTCGGTGAAAGCAGGCAGTGTCCAGGGTATGTCAAACTCCACAAATGGCATAAAAAATATACTATATAAAATAAACAAAAAATAATAACAAAAAATATTAGACAACTAAACAAAATCTCATGGCATTTATGAATGGAATGATTCAATGACTCACTCAAGATTCGTTACCGGATGAATCAGTGTGTCTGAATGAATCTCTTGAATGAATGATTCAAAGACAAATACGTTTTAATTTCAGCTAAACAGAAGATGCGCGCACAGGAATTGATAGGCGGAGTTTACAATTTAAAGGTCCGACCTTGAGTATCCGATTCGGAGTGATTTTCGGTTCCCAAAATCTAGCGACTTTCCCTTTTAAAAGGTTTCAAGTTTAAATCGAACAGACCTTTGTAACAGCTGCACATCGCTTATTATCAGTGTTGGAAGGTTACTTTGGAAATGTAATAAGTAGTGCAACTATTTCAGTTACTTTGTTAATGTAACTGATTGCGTTTGATTACTTGTTGGTTACTATTCTGACGTGTGCATATTAAAATATATAAAAGAATAAGGGAGCATATTACATTTTATTGTGTTTTAAATGAGTAAAAATTCTTACTGACAAATGGGCCAAACCTAGGATAGTGGCACATTTAAAAAATGTACAATTACAATTAATTAGTATTTGGGGTGAAAGTAATTGGTCTTTTAATATGTCATAAATAGATTTTGTTGTAAATATGCCTGACAGGATTGTTACACCGAATGACATTTTAGTCTCTTCTGTACATCAGGGGAAAATGTATGATATTTATTTTTTGCTCAGAAAAACAATTTTTATTTTTTTTTTGTGGAAGAACAACAATTTAAAGCAGCATTGTTTTCATGCTTAAACCCTTTTTCGTCTTTGACCCATATATATATATAAAACTAGAAATTGTAATGCGTGAGCACGCAAACAAAATTCCCAAACGCATGTGAATAGTTTCCGTTTGCATGCAAAAGTCTGTGTGTTTATTTATTTTTATATTTAGGGGCTCTGCATGTTGTCACTTCGAGAAAATCAATGAATAAACACAGAGGACTTGTACCAAAATATAAGGCTTCAATGAATCATACATGTTAAATATGGTCTGGAAATCTACTGAGAAGTTTGGAAATCTGAGTCTGGAATTTTCAGATGGAAAACTTTTCATAAGTAACTCTAATTTAATTCCACATTTTTTTTCTCAGTGACTGATTACAATTGCATTTATTTAGCAATTACGTAATGTAGTTACATCTCGTTCTGGTCTCTGCAGCTGTGGTCAGTCAGTGGCAGCAGGAGCCGAAGGAGAAGGCCGTGTCGCTCCTGCTCTCCCATCTGCCCCTGCTGCAGCCGCGCAACAGCGAAGCCAAGTGTGAATACATGAAGCTGCTGCAGAAGGTCCTGAGCCACAGCATCGAGAGCAGTCTGTTCGTGGAGGAGAGCCGCCAGCTGCTGTCCTACGCACTCATCCATCCCGCCACCACCCTCGACGACCGCAACTCTCTGGCCCTGTGGCTCAGTCACCTGGAGGAGCACCTGTCCTCGCGGCCGGCCCCGCTCCATCACGCCCGGCAGGGCTCCGACGAGTGGGCCCTGGAGCCGGCGTACGGACAGAACGGACACGTGGCGTTCCCTGGACCGGGCGGCGTGACCTCACCGGTCAGCAGCAGCACAGGTAACCAGCGGCAAGCGTCCGCAGTGACAGTCCTGTACATGATCCGTCCATGTGTGTACGGAACGCATTTGTTGCCATAGCAACACTTTTGGCGTCTTGCGAGAGTGAAGAATTTCTTAGCCATTTTTTGGCTAAAGACTCGATTTTAACTGAACTACCGCTGATAGACGTGCTGTCTGCTTTAGAGAGCGCTGTCTCGCGGTGTTGCCATGTCCTCATATTTACAAGCGCTTTTAGGCACGTTGTTTGTTCTTCGCTTATAAAGATAGACACTTTATGGAGTTAATATGGAGTGGATATATGATGTTTTTTGGTGTTATGAAACCTAAAGCATTTGGGGTTTTTTTATGTGCTTGTCCTTGTTTGTTGTTTTTTCTCTCTATGAATATCTGGCAACACAAGCTTTCCATTGATGTATGGTTTGTTAGGATCGGACAATATTTGGCTGAGATGCAACTATTTAAAAATCTGGAATCTGAGGGTGCAAAAAAACTCGTTAAGGGCTTAAGACTCCTAAATAGAGATTTTACCACTGTTTTCAGGGGGAAACAATTCTGTTACCATGATTTATGAACAGTCCAATAGGATTCATGGTGACGATCGTGCACCTCAAATCTTCTCCTAGCAGTACTCTGAGCTTTCCTTTTTCACTATCACATGTTTTAGAAATCATCATAAATTATATATAAATTGAAAGCTTAAAATCTCAAAATTCATCTTGAATCAGACTGCATTAGCCAATGGGGGGGGGGGGGGGGGAGGCGGGGGGGGGGGGGGGGGAGGGGGAAATTGTACATCCATATTATGTTTACAAAATATATTCGTTCATGAATTATAACAATTTAAGTTTGGGTGGTGCACTTTGACGTCTATGCTCAAAAATGGGAGTCACCGTTAAAGGGTTAAAAAAATCTCACAATTTGGACTTTTTCAGAATTGAGAGAAACAAACTAGTAATTATGAGGAAAAAAGTCTGAATTCTGAGATATAAACTCAAAATTGTGAGACATGAATTTGCAATTGCAAGGTTAATTAATGTGAATTAATTTCTAATTCTGAGAAGAAAAAACAACTAGTTTTTACCATGGAATAAAAACTAATTAAGATGGTAATTGCAACTTTTTACCTCTCAATAAAAAGCTGTTTTTGTTTAATCTCAGAATGAAAAAATTCAGAATGGTGAGATATAAACTTATTTTTTTACAGATGTAATCTTGCTTGTTCTACAGCTGGACATATTTAAACCTTGTTCATCATTTTTAACACATTTCATTATAATTTTCTCAGTTTCTGAATGCAACAACTGATGCACTGCGAATGCGCTTTAGTTTATTCAGAATAGAGGTAATGCACATCTAAACATGCATATTTATATTTATTTAACGAAGCCTTCAGAAATCTGATTGATTCATTGGATTGGTGAAAATGTAAACATACTCAAAAGGACCAAAATGCACATGGCCATGACCTGAAGAACACAGAGAGCAGGAACAGTGTTTAGTTTGGATGTAATATCTGTAATAATTGCTCCGCAGGACTGGCTGGTCAGGTGCAGCCGAGCTCAATGAAGCCCTCCATGTCTCTCACACCCGCCAATCAGCCGGCCTGCAGCTCTGATTGGCTGAGCCAGGAGGAGGGGGGTGTGTCCGGAGTTGAACACGCCCCTCTGTCGCCGCAGAGCAGCGTGGCTTCATCAGGCAGCGAACAGACGGAGGAGCAGAGCAACACACGCAACACTTTCAGGGGACGGCAGCGGGATGAGAGGTGACCAAGTCTCTCACACACACACACACACACTCTTCTCTCTCTCTCTCTATCGCTCTCTCTCTCTCTCTCTCTCTCTCTCTCTCTCTCTCTCTCTCTCGATTCAATTTTAAGTGTGCTTTATTGGCATGACAAAAATTATACGTTTGTATTGCCAAAGCAATTGCAGCTGGAGTGCTTACAAATAGTACACATGTATTAACTGAAAGAAAAATAATAATATAATAATATATAAAAAGTATTAAGAATGTAGTGCAAAATTAATTACTAATGTATATAAACTAGAAATAAGTGATTAGACATATTTACAGAAGCAGAATGTAGATCTAAGTAATATAATAGAGTAATTTGGCCTAATATAATGTAGCTGTGCTGGAAACATCAGATCAGGGCAGGCTGAGTGTGTTCTCTTCTGTGGTGACAGGCAGACACATATTGAGCAGCAAACACACAGCAGTTCTTCTGTTCTCCTAACAGATACGACACTTTCTTCTGGTCTGAGAGAGTTTGAAATGTCTGATGGATCTGCTGTATTTTATCGTAGAACACTGTCCGTATATCTGTGTATTTGGGGCATTCTGTTAGGAAATGCAGCTCTGTTTCCATCTGATTCAGATCACAGAACACAATCTTCACTCCGGTGGCAGCCATGTTTTTCTGTATCTGCCCGTCTCTATCATCAGCTTGTATCCGCTGAGTCTGTATCTGGTCAACGTGCTTCTCAGTTTCTTATCTGACACTGTGTACAGATACTCTGCCGTACTGTACTCTCTCTTTAGGGCCAGATAGCATTGCACTTTACTCTGCTGTTGTGTTTGGGTTTGCCAGTGAGTGATGTAGTTCTGTTTGATTTGTGCAGTAATCTGACTGATTCTGATGTTGTGATTCAGAGCATCAGTAGATGTTATTTTAGCATCAGGACTGATGCTCTGGATCAGCTGAGGGAGGGGCTTGCTTTTTTTGCTCATCTCTTGGTCTTGCAGGGCTTTATAATGATATGATTGGGGGTCACTGAGCTTCAGATGTTTCCAGAATTTAATTGCCCTTTTTTGTATCTTTATGATTAGAGGATATTTGCCTAATTCTGCCCTGCATGCATTTTATTGTGTGCCGGTGCACGTGTAATATATTTTTACAGAGTTCTGCATGCAGGGTCTCAACTGGATGTTTTTCCCATTTGGTGAAATCTTGATTGGGATTTGTCAGTGGACCCCACACCTCACTGCCATAGAGGGCAATGGGCTCAATTACTGATTCTAATATTTTCAGCAAAATTCTAATAGGGATCTCTACAGGACATTGCCGTTTGATGGCGTAGAAGGCCCTGCGTGCTTTATCTCAGTTCATTCACAGCATGATTAAAGTTTCCCGTGGATGTGATCTCTCTCTCTCTCTCTCTCACACACAAAACACACACACACACTCTCTCTTCTCTCTTCTCTCTCTCTCTCTCTCCTCTCTTCTCTCTCTCTCTCTCTCTCTCTAGCTCTCTCCTCTCTCTCTCTCTCTCTCTCGCTCCTCTCTCTCCCACACAACCAACACCAACACCCACACCTCTCTCTCTCCACACACCACATCACTCTCTCTCTCCTCTCTCTCACACACACAACACACTCTCTCTCTCTCTCTGCTCTCTCTCTTCTCAAACGCACCATAATACACAACCACACACACACACTATCTCTCTCACACACACACACACTCCTCTCTCTCTCTCTCTCTCTCTATCTCTCTATCGATCCATACTAATACACACACACAAGGACACACTCACACACTAATACACACACTCACAGACACACACACACACACAGGGTTTGGAAAAGTATGGAATTCGATTTAAAGGAACACTCCACAATTTTTGAAAATACTCCCCTAGAGTTAAACAGTTGAGTTTTACGTTTTCGAATGATATACCACAGCGAGGAAATAGCTCCCGCAGCTACCCTGTGAAGCAGTGTATGTTGACGGAAGTTAGCCTATTTTCAGTTGCTGCGGTGCTTGGCACGGCAGCAAAGTTCCTTGATTATTACGCCGGAATGAGGGTATAGTTCCTAGCCATATTGGCCTAGAAAATTGCAACTTTTAATTTTCCGTCGGTCTTAGTACACGATTTGTAACTACAGAAGAGTCAAGTTTTAAATAGGAAAAATATAGAAACTCTTTGTCATTTTTGAGCGAGATGCTAACGGTCTAATCAGATTCAATGATCTATGCTAAGCTAAGCTAAAAGTGCTACCGCCAGACCCGGAGAGCGGCCGAATGGATTCGAAAAAGTTGCATAAACTTAGCCATCATGTTAAGACTGTCTCTTAAAGAACTGTTGACAAAAATAGTTTTTTAGGGGGTTTTAGCCAAGGGGTAATCAGTCTAACTTTTCCAATACAAATAAGACACATCTACCTTTTCATAACTGAATTTAAAAACCTATGACCAGCCTTGAAGAAAAAAAATTAGATGGCTAGCTTTTTAAGACTAGTCTAAACAGTTTTTGGGCATACTGCCGTAATAAAGCTACCTTTAAACACTTTTTACAGTACCAGTCTTTTTCATAGACTCTTGAACTTGCAAATATGATGCCGTCAGCCCGTTTCGTGTCATGGTTTCTCCGCCGCCACAGAGATGTGTTCAATTAGACATTAGGCCTTTATATTTGAGCAAGTAGATCTCTGTTAATTCATGTGCATCCATGCTATCGTTTTAATCATAGTGATGCACAAAGGAGATAGGTTATATAAAGCTAGAAATTGTAATACGTAAGCATGCAAAAAATTCCCATGCACATGTAAATAGTTTCTCGAGGGCACAAAAAAGTTTCTTGAGTGCATGTAAAAGTCAGTTTTTTTTGTTTTTGTTGTTTTTTTTTAGATAATTTTTTATTTTAGGGACTCTGTTTGTAATCATTTCGAATATTTACAGATGACTGTACTGTATACCAAATATAAAGCTGAAAATAATGCTCTTTGAACCATTTATGTTAAATATGGTCTGAAAATCTACTGAGAAGTTTGGAAATCTGGAAAAGTATGGAATTTTGAAATGGAAAATGGGTAGGAACCCTGAGGACAGGGACGACAGTAGTTTTCTGATCCACTTCACCTTCTCTGTGTGTGTGTGTGTGTGTCGTTAGTGTGTGTGGGTGTGTGTCATGTGTGTGTGCGTGAGTGACTGTTCTGTGTTGAGTGAGTGTGTGTTGCGTGAGTGCGTGTGTGTAATGTCGTCTGTGTGTGTCTATGTATGTATGTCTGTGTGGTGTTGTGTGTGTGTGTGTCTGTATGTCTGTCTGTCTGTGTGTCTGTCTGTCTGTCTGTTGTGTGGTGTGTCTGTCGGTGTGTGTGTGTGTGTGGTGGGGGTTGGGGTCTGTTGTTGTTATGTGTGTGTATCTGTATGTCTGCGTGCTGGTGTGGTGCGTGTGTGTGTCTGTCGTTGGGTGTGTCTCTGTGTGTGTGTGTGTGTGGGGTAGTCTGTCTGTCGTTGTCTGTGTGTATGGTGTCTGTCTGTGTGTGTGTGTGGATCTTTGTGTGTGGGGTGTGTGTGTTGTCTGTCTGGTCTGTCTGTGTGTTGTCTTGTCTGCTGAGTGAGTGTTGTTGAATGGGTGGGTGTGTATGTTGATATGTGTGTCGTCTCTGTCTGTCTGTGCTGTGGGTGTGTGTGTGTGTGTGGTGTGTGTGTGTGTGTGTGTGTCATGTGTCGGTGTGTGTCTCTGTCTGTCTGTGTGTGTGTGCGTGTGTGAGTGCGTGCGTGTGTGTGTCATGTCTGTCTGTGTGTGTCCTCTTTGTTGGCTGTATGTGTGTGTGTGTGTGTGTGTGTGTGTGTGTCGTCTGTCGGTGTGTGTCTCGTCTGTAATGTGTGTGTGTGCGTGTGTGCGTGAGTGCGTGAGCTTTGTGTGTGTTGTCTGTCTGTGTGGGTATCTGTCTGTCTGTTGTGTGTGTGTGTGTGATGTGTTGGTGTGTGCTGTATGTCGGTGTGGTCTGTCTGTCTGTGTGTGTGTGGTGTGTGTGTGTGTGTATGTCTGTCGGTGTGTCTGTTGTCTGTGTGTGGTGTCGGTGTGTATGTGGTTGGGTCTGGTGGTCTCTGTCTGAGTCTCTGTGTGTGTGTGTGGGTGTCTGTCTGTCTGTGTGTGTGTGTGTGTGTGTGGTGTTTCTCCTGCAGCGGTGCCGTCAGGCTGAAGAGTCTCCGTCTGCATAAATATGCGTCGCTCTTTTGTCAGATGACGTATGAAGAAATGATGATTATCACAGAGAAGCACCTGGAGTCGCAGGTGAGCTCTGCCCTCATCAGCTCATGTGACCTCAAAGCCCCGCCCACCACACTTTCACATTGAAGCTGTTTGTGAAGTGATCATCCTGATGAATTCTCCAGGTTTTGATGCAATATACACCAGCAAGCAATAAAAATGATGCACAATTTAATCGTATTTTAATCATGATCTCAACTATATTGTTTGTGATTGTGTTTGCTGAATAAATGCTTTAACTATCTGTGCTACAATACAAAGTCTTTTGTAGTAAGTTTTAACCTTCATAATGCATTCATATACTATTTTTGTATTCTGGGTCCATTTGGAACCAAATAATTATTTTATAAAACTTAGTAATAACTTTTATATGGTAATAAATTTTTCAATTAAAACCATATTGTGTCTGATCAACAGTGTCTCATTAATCAGTGAATGTGAATGTTACCTTGTTATTACTGCATTTTGCTCTTTTTATTTTATTTTTTTTATTTTAAATCATTCATGAACTTCACCAAATAAACCGTGATGCAAATTTCTTATATTAATTTCAATAATTGCACAAAAATAAAAAAAATCCTTATTTTAATTACAATTGTTGGTCAAAAACAGTCCAAATTTAAGCAATGACACAATGACATCAAAACAACATAAATATTACTCTGAAAAGTTTTCAAACAAAACAAATAAATTTTACTTGAATAAACTTACACTTTCAGATGAAAAACAGTAATCTTCAGGATCAAAAGGGACCCGAATGTGTTATGAGGGTTAATAGATAAACAACATAATTTGGAATTATTGTAATCAATATTTGCAACTTCACTTGCTGTGTGGTGTTTGTTTCAGAACGTGACGAAAGGAGCTCGACATAAGATCGCTCTGAGCATACAGAAGCTCCGAGAACGACAGAGCGTCCTCAAATCTCTTGAAAAGGTGAGCAATCAGTCAGTGATCTGGATTCGTTGGTGTTCTGCACATCTCGAACCGTCCGCTTAGCGTAGATCGTGTTGTTGATTTCAGGATATTCTGGAAGGCGGGAACGTTCGGAATGCTTTACAAGAGCTTCAGCAGATCATCATCACGCCAATCAAAGTCTATGCCCCGCCCACTGCTGCCCAGAAGGAGGTGGAGCCTGGAGTCACACCTGTTGATAAAGCAGCCAATCCCGGTGAAGAGAAGGAGAGTGAGGGCTTCCAGACCCACAATCCTCCAGCGTGTGACGGAGAATCACCGTCTGCACCCATCGGTGACGGAGAGATCGCAGGACATTTCACGCGTGTGATGGGGAAAGGTACACCACACCCACCCCCCACACCCACATTACCCCACTCTCGCACACACACACACCCCACCACACACCCACACACTCAACTCTCACTCACTCACATACACACCTCACTCACTCATCATCAACACCCTCAACCTCACTCCACTACACAAACACACATCACTCACTCATCAATACACACACAACTACTCTCACACAATACACACACACACACTCTCACTCACTCACTCACACACACACACACACACACACACTCACTCACTCACTCACTCACTCACACTCACCATCACCTGAGACACACACACTTACTCACTCACCCACACACCACACAAACACACTCTCACTCTCACCTCACTCACACACACACACACTCCTAAGCTCATCACTCACTCACTTACAACACCCACTCCCAAACACACACACCACACCACTCACTCACTCACACTCACTACCAAAACCCTTACTACTCACACAAAACAACACACACCACTCCCTCACCACCACTCACACTCACTCACTCAAACTTTTCTTTTGACCACACCACGCACTCACTCACTCACACCTCACACACAAATCAACACACACTCACTCACTCATCACTCACACACACACACACTCTCCTCACCACACACACTCACTCAATCAACACTTACACACACTCCACTCACTCCTCACTCACTCACTCATTCACACACACTCACTCACTCACTCACTAATTTCACCCACATTCACAACACTCACTCACTCACTCACTCAGTTCTCACCACACCACACACACACTTACTCACGCAAGCATTCACACTCACCACTCACACACACACACACACCAAACACACTTACTCACTCACTCACATCACCACATCACTCACTCACCATTTCAAACACACACACACACCCACCCCCACACTCACTAACTCACTCACTTAACACACACACTCTCTCCACAAACACACACACACACACACACACACACACACCACACCATAACGCACGTGCTACTAAATTACTCACACATATCTACTCATTCACAACACACACACCACAATTCACACACACACACCAAACACCCACACACACACACATCTCATCATCACTTACACACACACTCACTCATCACTCACTCAATCACCACACCACACTCACTCATCAATCAATCCACACACATTACTCACTCAGCACCACACACACACACACACACTCTCCTCACACACACACTCACACACACACAAAAACACACACACACACACACTCACTAACACACACACACACACACACATAACTCACACTCACTTCAATACACACACCCACTTACTCATCACACACACCACACCACACACTCTCACTCTCATCCTAACACAACTCACTCACGCACTTACACACAGCTCACCATCACTCACACACACACACCACACACTCACTCACTCACAATAACACACACACTTTACTCACTCAACACACACACCTCTCACTCTCACTCACTCACACCACTCACGCATCACTCACACAACTCACTAATCACTCCACACACAAACACTCACTCACTACTCAAACACCCAACGTACTCCTCACTCAAACACACGCTCACTCACTCACACACAACACTCACTCACTCATCACCACTACCAATGACACAACACCACACTTCTCACACAACACACACACACACACCCACACAACATCACACACACACACACACACCAACACCAACACCACACAAACACACACCACACAAACACACACACACACTCACTCATACACACAAACACACACTCACTCACAAACACAAACACACTCTCACTCACTCACACTACACCGCAGCCCTCACTCCACTCACTTATCACAACATCCTCAACACTCACTACCACACACACTTCACTCACTCACTCACTCAATACACACACACACTCACTCACTCACACACACACCCACACACAACACACACACAACACACACACACACTCCCTCATCACTTAACACAGTCATCACTCACACACACACCCCACACCACAACACACACACTTACTCACCACTCACTCATTCACAACACTCATCATCACTCATTTCACACCACACACCCAACCCACACACTTTACTCACTACTCATTCACACACCTTCCATCCATATTACAACCCACAAACACCCCACTAACTCACGCACTTAACACACCCACTCTCTCTCCCACACAACACCACACACACACACCCACACACTCACTCCCTCACTCACACACACAAACACACACAAACACACACAAACACTCACTCACTCACACACACACTATCACACACACACAAACACACACACAAACTCACACACACACTCACTCACTCACTCCCTCTCACACACACACACACTCACTCATCACTCCTTCCATACAAACACACTTCTCACTCACTCACACCACACACACACTCTCACTCATCCCTACACACACTTATTCACTCACTCACACACCCACACCACTTCACTCACTCACACCCACCACACACTCCTACACTCACTCACTCACTCGCTCACTCACCTCTCACTCACTCACTCACTCACACACAGTCACTCACTCACTTACACACACTACTCACTCACTCACTCACTCACTTAACACATCACTCACTCCTCCGACTCCACCACACCCACACCCACCACCACACATTACTCACTCACTCAATCTTTCACCACACACTCACTCACTCACTCATTCTACACACACACCCACCACACACACACCACACACACACTCTCTCACACTCACTCTCTCACACTCATTCACTCTCTCTCTCACACACACACACCACACACCCACACCCACACACCCCACACACACTCCTCACTCCCACACACACACACCCACCCACTCACTCTCTTCCACCACACCACTCACTCACTCACTATCGAGTCACACACTTCACTCACTCACTCACTCACACACACACACACTTACTCATCACTCAGCATTCCACACACACACACACACACACACCACACCACACCACACACACACACACACTCTCACACACTCACTCACTCACTCACTCACACACTCACTCATTTCACACACACACACACACACACACTTATTCACTCACTCACTCACTCACACACACCACACACACACATCTATCACACACTCACTCACTCACTCACACACACACAACACACACACAATACAACCTTACTCAAAACTATTATCACAACACACACACACACTCACACACACAAACACTCACACACACACACACACACACTTTTTCTCTCTCACACACACACACACACTCCTCTCTCTCACACACACACACACACCACACACACACAGATGGATAAAATGAGTATAAACTTTTTATTTCAGCTAGTTGCCGAGGTAACATTTCTAATTTTAATGTACTAAAACAACTAAAACTGAAATAAAAATAAACCTAATGCTGTCAAACGATTAATCGGATCCAAAATAAAAGTTTTGTTTACATCATATATGTATGTGTACTGTGTATATTTATTAGTACGATATATCGATATATATTATTCTACACACACATGCATGTATATATTTAAGAAAAATGTTTGTATCCATCTCCAAATATATTATATATATAAGATATGATTACTAAATGCTACACATGTAAATATTTTCAAATATGTGTTATGTGGGTGTAGTATGGAATAATAATTACAAACAATACACACATACATTATGTCAGCAAAAACTTATTTTGGATGCGATTAATCATTTGACAGCACTAATTAAAACTATATAGAAATATATAACAAATACTAAAATTTACAAAATGCACAACAAAATTCCTGATATTTTAAAATCAAAATAATAATAAAAACTATAATAATATCTCAATAATACTAAAATAACAGTGATATTTAATTGTTTTCACGATTCACAGGTTAATGCGGATTCAAGAAATGTTATGAGATATGTTTTATTTAAATAAATATAGTATTTAACTATTTTAGTTAGCTGTAATAACGCTGTGTGCAGCTGCTCTGTTTGTGCTGAGGGCGTCAGTGTGTGTTCAGTTTGTACGCAGCTGCTGGTGTCCAGACCGGACGAGGAGAACATCAGCTGTTACCTGCAGCTCCTAGAGAAATGCCTGACCCACGAGGTGAGACGCGCTTCATTACTGACGCTCGTGTCGATGCTGACGCTGTCTGGCAAGGCTCCTCATGAGTGTGTGTTTGTCAGGCGTTTACAGAGACGCAGAGGAAGCGGCTGTTGTCATGGAAACAGCAGGTGCTGAAGTTGCTCCGCCTCTTCCCGCGGAAGACCGTGATGGACAGCGGCGTGTACCGGAGAGGGTGCGTGTAATGTGTATTGTGTATTGTATTTATTAAAGCAGTAAGCCACCAGAAGCCGTGTATCCCTGTACATTCTGTCCATAAACAGGAATTTCCCCTGCTTATGAAAAAGTTACGTTCATATGCATTACAGTAGAGAATATCAGATGAACGTATGAACGGAAGATATGTGTTACAATTGAAAAGTGCTAATTCTGAAATCTGAATAAAGAGTTATGCTCTGTATATTACACACATACTTTAATTCGCCTTGTATTCACTGTTTATGAAATTTTGGTAGTGTTTTTATCCGTACAGTAGACACTAACAGCAAATGTTTCGACAATGATTTTGTTAACGGCATTAATTTTGAAGCAGGTAATGATTTAAACGTTAAATTAATTTAGCACAGGTATATTTGTAGCAATAGCCAACAATACATTGTATGGGTCAAAATGATCAATTTTTCTTTTATGCCCAAAAATCATTAGGATATTAAGTAAAGATCATGTTCCATGAAGATATTTTGTAAATCTCCTACCGTAAATATATCAAAACTTAATGTTTGATTAGTAATATGCATTGCTAAGAACTTCATATGAACAACTTTAAAGATGATTTTCTCAAAAATTTGCACCCTCAGATTCCAGATTTTCAAATATTGTCCTATCCTAACAAACCATACAGCAATGGAAATATTATTTATTCAGCTTTCAGATGATGCATAAATCTCAATTTCACAAAATTGACCCTTATGACTGGTTTTGTGCAACGGACTTAAAGATATGAGGCTTTATTTCCAAGATGATGCATGGTAAGCTTTGAATTACAATACAGTAGAGCAATACAGTAGCAGAGGCTTTTATTATTCATTGTATATTGAAATTAATTTCCGATACTACTCATGTTTAATATTTAGTAAAATGGTGGTTTGAACACTTCCCGTGGCTTCATCGGCTGTCAGCAGTTTAGAAGGCAGTGAGTGATCCAGTCATTATATATAGCTCAGTGGTTTAATGGCTCTGTGTGTTTGTGCAGCTGGCAGCAGTACGGATCCAACTCTCTGCCCACAGCTGGATCTGTGAGCGCAGGATTGGGCCGCCGGGGCCAGAGGCCCTTCCAGATGCCCCCGCGAGGAGCTCCTCCAGCCGGACGCATGGGGCTGATGAGCAGCGGTCTGACCGGAGCATCACCGCGACACACGCTCGCTAACCCCCCCGCCGTCAGCACACAGGGCCGACAGGTCACACACACACCACTACATACTCACACAACACTGCAGGTGTGTTGAGCATCATATCTGATCCATCAGGCTTTTATGGCTCACATAGTCTGATACAGTGAGAAAATGGAGGAAAAACTCAGTTTTATTCAGAGACTCAAACTGAGCAAAAAACATTTGTTGCAGATATTTATCTGGCCAAAAAGTGATGGAATTCTGATAGCTTGTAAATCAGTGAGATGTTTATAACAGTACAGCAGATACTGACATAAAGTGATCTAGATATCAGTGGCCGCTCTATATCTTCAATAATAAGTCTCAGTGAGATGAGAGTGAAATGCTCCAAACATATAATGCAGTGATTGAGAGCTGAAGAAATAAAGGCTCCTCAGAAGATGTGAGATGTTCTGGAGGCTTGTGAAGATCATTCCTCCGCTGAGGAACAGTGAAAGTAAAGCTTCTGGAAACAAACGCTCCTCAAAAGATCCTGAGGATCAGATTTGAGACTCTAAAACATGATTGATGGAGAATCAAGTAAAGCTGAGCTGCTTCAGTGCAGTAAGTGTTCATCTGGAGATATTATTCTGACGCTTACTTGATTAAAATCAGTCAAGATCTGACACGAGAAGCTCCAGCTGAAGCGGGACGCTTGTACAGTTACACTAAAAGAGCTTCGACTGGATAAAAAACTCTAAACTCTCAATCACAGACAGATCCTGGTTCTCAAGTAGCTGACAGTGGTTGGTGTGATGGTGTGTTTCAGAATCTGTGGTTTGGGAATCCTGGAGGCAGTAACAGCATGCCGAGCCAGAGCAGAAGTTCAGTGCAGAGAACTCATTCACTTCCCGTTCACACGTCTCCTCAGACCATGCTCCTGTTCCAGCAACAAGGTACTGACACACCTGATCCACAGACGCTGCTTCAGCTTATATAATATAAATGCATGTAAATATCTTCAGAATGTATACTGTCTGTGTGTGTCTTTATATGTACATAATAAATATACACAGTGCACATTATAAACAAAAACTTTTATTTTGGATCCAATTAATTGCGATTAATTATTGCCCAGCACTAATTAAAAAGCATTAAACAACAAATAAAATTAGCAGCATTGTGCATAAATGTTAAAATAATGACATTAACAATGACTGCCAGATTTTAAATGAACAAAGAAGGTTGAGTGACTTACATTGTTACTACGTGTTTACATAATAGAAGTCTTGACAAAAGTTTTATTAAAGGATCAACCTCACATTTCAGCCTTTAAAACATAATACATTATGAATTTTGCCGTGCAATGTTCAGTCACGCTGCCTCTGTAAGCTGCCTCTGTAAGCTCAAAGCCTGTGAGCGCTCACCCTGACATTGATCACATGCTCTTGTTTTCATTCACAGAATGCCAAGTTCCGGGGACGGATCTGGAGATCAACCCCACGCTGGAGTCTCTGTGCCTCAGCATGACAGAGCACGCCTTAGGAGGTACAGCCAATCACAGTGCAGAGTCATCCCGTGTTACCCAATCACAGCGCAGCGTCATCCCGCGCTACCCCATCACAGCGCAGCGTCATCCCGCGCTACCCCATCACAGCGCAGCATCATCCCGCGCTACCCAATCACAGCGCAGCGTCATCCCGCGCTACCCAATCACAGCGCAGCGTCATCCCGCGCTACCCAATCACAGCGCAGCATCATCCCGCGCTACCCAATCACAGCGCAGCATCATCCCGCGCTACCCAATCACAGCGCAGCATCATCCCGCGCTACCCAATCACAGCGCAGCATCATCCCGCGCTACCCAATCACAGCGCAGCATCATCCCGCGCTACCCAATCACAGCGCAGCATCATCCCGCGCTACCCAATCACAGCGCAGCATCATCCCGCGCTACCCAATCACAGCGCAGCATCATCCCGCGCTACCCAATCACAGCGCAGCATCATCCCGCGCTACCCAATCACAGCGCAGCATCATCCCGCGCTACCCAATCACAGCGCAGCGTCATCCCGCGCTACCCAATCACAGCGCAGCGTCATCCCGCGCTACCCCATCACAGCGCAGCGTCATCCCGCGCTACCCCATCACAGCGCAGCGTCATCCCGCGCTACCCAATCACAGCGCAGCGTCATCCCGCGCTACCCCATCACAGCGCAGCATCATCCCGCGCTACCCAATCACAGCGCAGCATCATCCCGCGCTACCCAATCACAGCGCAGCATCATCCCGCGCTACCCAATCACAGCGCAGCATCATCCCGCGCTACCCAATCACAGCGCAGCATCATCCCGCGCTACCCAATCACAGCGCAGCATCATCCCGCGCTACCCAATCACAGCGCAGCATCATCCCGCGCTACCCCATCACAGCGCAGCGTCATCCCGCGCTACCCCATCACAGCGCAGCATCATCCCGCGCTACCCCATCACAGCGCAGCGTCATCCCGCGCTACCCAATCACAGCGCAGCGTCATATCAGTTTAAATGTACTTAGAAATTTTATTTAATAATGCTCATTAATATTGAAAGAAAACATTTTTTCTCTCATCGCAGTGTTTTTGCTGTAGTTGCTGTAAAATGTGAAATTTCAAAGAATTAAAAAAAAATGTATTTAATGAAAAGGGGGTAAATTTAGTACAAACATAGTAAAACATGGTAAAAGCTTTGAAAATTTTGCACATTCACTCATTAATGAGAATTTACTGATGAGAGATATAGTTTTTTAGTTGGAAAAAAAAAAGAAATGATGACTGTTTTATAAGCTTGTGTTTTGCGGAAGTTAAATCTAGTTTTTAATGCGTTATTCCCATTCTCTCTCCGCAGACGGAATGGACAGAACGTCGACCATATGAGAACTGAACCTGAAACACTGCGCTCCAGCACACACACGCAAGCAACACCGTCACTACAGACCACACACGACTAACTGTGTATACCTTCTCTAATATTTTTCTACTTTATTGTACTTAACTAAGTTTATTATAAAGGAAATACAGAAACTATTATATCGCGGGAGGGAGAGCAGGACGAGGAACGATGGTGCTTCTGGTCTGAGTAGCCGCTCGTTTACATCACTTCCTGCATGACCTCTCACCCCCACGACGGACTTCCTCCTGTGCTTTTCTGTGTTGGGACGGCAGGTTTAAAGCGAAGAGTTCAGGCGTCCCTGTGTTTATCTGTTATGATGCGTTCTTATTTCTGTCCAGGTACATGCGGTTTCTTAGCACTTATCCGTGAGATGTTTACCAGGCGTCACTACAGCCGTGAGCGTGTCCTGAGTTTGTAAATACGCAGGTATAGGCAAATCAGAATATGACCCGAGAGACTTTATCCAAATGATTTTTATACGCAGATCTATGAAGTAAAGACGCGAGATCGAGCTGTGCTCATCTGTTGCTCCGCCCCTCCGTGACTGACAGGGACGTCAGCCAATGACAGACTCCGCCTCCTACCGACTGATGCAAAAACCCACCAATCAGATTCCATTTCATCATCGTCGTCTTTTGAGTTCCTCCTGTCTTCACAGATTCGACCGATCGCAGCGGTGCTTCTAAA
This sequence comes from Sinocyclocheilus anophthalmus, assembly GCA_018155175.1. Taxonomy (NCBI): domain Eukaryota; kingdom Metazoa; phylum Chordata; class Actinopteri; order Cypriniformes; family Cyprinidae; genus Sinocyclocheilus; species Sinocyclocheilus anophthalmus. The sequence continues at coordinate 442,818 of JADLZN010005995.1, read as the reverse complement.
CGTCAGATCTCTGTTCATTCATTTGTGGTGTGTCTTCTGTTCGAATGGTACAGTCTGAAAACCCCATTCAGCCTTACGGAGCATCAGAGCGCGTGTGTGTGTGTGTGTGTGTGTGTGTGTGTGTGTTTTATACGTCTCTCAGACGCTGGTCTATGTCTAGTAAAACTGTATTGACTGAAAAACAGGCTTGTTTGCTTTATTTGTGTAATGCTTCGGTCTGTTTGTAGAGCTGAATCGCATGCAGCCGCTCAAGAACACCCACATCACTCGAAAACCCTAAAAAAAGAAATGTTTTTCATAAAGAAAGTGAAGCCTGTTTTCTATGGAAACTCAATTCTGCCAAGGCATAAAAAAGTAATTGCAACTTTTTCATCTCACAGTTCTGACTTTTCTCAAATTTGTATCTTGCAAGCCTGACTTTTTTTCTCAGAATCGCAAGATAAGAATCAGAATGGCGGTACTGAATCGAATCGCTTGTAATTCTAAAATATAAATCACATCCTTTTTTTTATTTTCTGTAGTGCTTAAAAGGTTCTTCACAGAGATGCCACAGAAGAACCATTGTTGGTTCCACAAAGCACCATTCAGTCAAAGAACCATCTCTTTCTTAGCTTCTTATAATCTGAAGAACCTTGTTTCGTCACAAAAACGCTTTTGTGAAACAGACATTTTCTTCAGATGTTAAAGGTTTGCATTTAAGACAAAAAGGTTATTCTGGCATCGTGAAGCAGCTTTAGTTTTAAGAGTGTAAACTCAGAATTCTGAGAGAAAGTCAGAACTGTGAAATATAAATTTGAAATTCCGATGAGAGAAAGTCAGAAATCTTGAGTTTATATATTGCAATTCTGACTTTTTCCTCACAATTCTGACATTACATCACAATTCTGAGATTACATCACAATTCTGAGATTACATCACAATTCTGAGATTACATCACAATTCTGAGATTACATCACAAAATTCTGAGATTACATCACAAAATTCTGAGATTACATCACAACTCTGAGATTACATCACAATTCTGAGATTACATCACAATTCTGACATTACATCACAAAATTCTGAGATTACATCACAATTCTGAGATTACATCACAAAATTCTGAGATTACATCACAAAATTCTGAGATTACATCACAATTCTGACATTACATCACAAAATTCTGAGATTACATCACAATTCTGAGATTACATCACAACTCTGACATTACATCACAAAATTCTGAGATTACATCCCAATTCTGAGATTACATCCCAATTCTGAGATTACATCACAACTCTGACATTACATCACAATTCTGAGATTACATCACAAAATTCTGAGATTACATCACAACTCTGAGATTACATCACAACTCTGAGATTACATCACAACTCTGAGATTACATCACAATTCTGACATTACATCACAATTCTGAGATTACATCACAATTCTGAGATTACATCACAAAATTCTGAGATTACATCACAAAATTCTGAGATTACATCACAAAATTCTGAGATTACATCACAAAATTCTGAGATTACATCACAAAATTCTGAGATTACATCACAAAATTCTGAGATTACATCACAAAATTCTGAGATTACATCACAACTCTGAGATTACATCACAACTCTGAGATTACATCACAACTCTGAGATTACATCACAATTCTGACATTACATCACAAAATTCTGAGATTACATCACAATTCTGACATTACATCACAAAATTCTGAGATTACATCACAAAATTCTGAGATTACATCACAAAATTCTGAGATTACATCACAAAATTCTGAGATTACATCACAAAATTCTGAGATTACATCACAAAATTCTGAGATTACATCACAAAATTCTGAGATTACATCACAATTCTGAGATTACATCACAAAATTCTGAGATTACATCACAACTCTGAGATTACATCACAACTCAGATTACATCACAATTCTGACATTACATCACAATTCTGAGATTACATCACAACTCTGAGGGGAAAAAGTGAGAACTGTGAGATAAAAAGTTGAAATTACCTTTTTAATTTTTTTTTATTCTGTAGGGGAAAAATGAGTATTTTGAGTGTATATCTCACTTTTTTTTCATAATTGCAAAATATGAAGTTAGAATTGTGAGATATAAACTTCAAAAAAATCGGAGAAAAAGGTTGCAATTACCTTTCTTTTTTTATTCCTCGGTAGAAACAAAAATACAGAATTGTGAGATTAAAGCTTTGCAATTCCCTTTTGTACTCCTGTGTCAGAAACGGGCTTCCTTGGTTTTCTGAGAAATCTTTGATTGTTTATTGTCATGACTGTTAAGCACATTCCCAATTACTGCAATGCCAAAAATATTACAATTCCATTCATCTGCGGCATGATGCGCATTTAATGAATTCTGATCTGAATTTTCTAAACCTGTCCAAACATGTTATTGTGATAGTTGAGTGAGATTTGTTCACAGCGGTGACAGTGTAGCTGGTTTGTGGTGATCTGGATCAGGATCAGGATGAGAGAGGTCTGATCTGATGTCTTCTCTGTGTGCGGAACAGCCTGGCACTGCTTCACACTCCAGCTCTCGGTCTTCATCGATTGCTTCATTAACGTGGGTCATCATGAGGTCAGGAGCCCATCCGTGTGGGCAAGAGAAGCTTTACTGGCGGGAAGCATTCCAAAGATGTGAGCTCTCTCTTCTGTCTGTCTCTCTGCGGTGAGACCTCGGGACAGGCCAGCTACTGGAGATCAGACAGATGAAAGGCGCTTGGTATGAGATATTATTATTATTATTCCTGACATCTGGAGTGATGGGACTTGTGTGTTGCTCTGTTTGGTTCAATTCTTCTAATATCTTTGTCATGCTTCTTACCTGAATGGACATCAGAATGGTAATAAATTGTTCATGTTTTGCATTTACTGAAGACTTTCAGTGACTCTTTCTTTTGAGTGTATATGTATGAGTGTGTGTGTGTGTGTACGTATGAGTGTATATGATTGAGTATGTGTGGGTGTGTGTGTGTTGTGTGTGATCTGAGTGAGTGGGTGTGGGAGTGTGAGGGTGTGTGGTGTAGTGTGTATATGAGTGTGTGTGTGTGTGTGTGTGTATGAGTGTGTGTGTGTGTGTGTGTATATGAGTGAGTGTGTGTGTGTGTGTATATGAGTGAGTGTGTGTGGTGTGTGTGTGTATATGGTGAGTTGTTTGTGTGTGTGGGTATTATGATGAGTGTGTGGTGGGTGTGTATATGAGTGAGGTGTGTGTGTATAGAGTGAGTGTGAGTGTGGTATAGTAGAGTGTGTGGCGTGTGTGGTGTGTGTGTATATGAGGGAGTGAGTGTGTGTGTGTGTGGTTGAGTGTGTGTGTGAGTGAGCGAGTTGAGTGTGTGAGTGAGTGAGCGAGTGTGTGTGTGTTAATATGTATGAGTGTGGGTGTGTATATGAGTGAGTGTGGTGTGTGTGTGTATATGAGTGAGTGGTCGTGTGTGTGTATATAGGGAGTGTGTGTGTGTGTATATGAGTGTGTGTGTGTGTGTGTGTGTGAGTGTGTGTGTGTGTGTGTGTGTATATGAGTGTGTGTGTGAGAGAAAGAGAGAGAATGTGTGAGTGTTTGTGAGTGAGTGTGTGTGTGGTGTGCGTGTGGGTTGTGGTGTGTGTGTGTGGATATGAGTGAGGTGTGTGTGTGATGTGCGTGTGTGTGTGTGTGTGTGATAGGAGTGTGGTGTGTAGTGTATATGTATTGAGTGTGTGTGTGTGTGTTATATGGAGTGAATGGTTGTGTTTGTGTGTGTGTATATGATGAGTGTGTGTGTTGTATATGAGTGCTGTGTGTGGTGCATGTGGTGTATAGAGTGAGTATGTGTGTGTGTGTTTATATGAGTGAGTTGGGTGTGTGTGTATATGAGTGAGTATGTGTGTGTGTGTGTGAGAGAGAAAGAATGTGTGTGTGTGTGTGTGTGAGTGAGTGATGTGTGTGTGTGTGTGTGTGTGTTGTATATGATGAGGTGCGTGTGTGGGATATGAGTGAGTGGTGTTGGGTGTGGTCGATGGGGGGTGCGTTTGCGTGTGTGGAGATGAGTGAGTGTGTGTTTGTATATGAGTGGGGTGGGTGTATATGCGTGCGGGTGGAGTGTGGTATATGAGTTGTGTGTGTTGTATATGTATGAGTTGTGTTGTGTGTGTGCTATGAGTGAGCCTGTGTGTGTGTGTGTGTATGAGTGAGTGTGTGGTGTGAGTGTGTGTGAGAGAGAGAGAAATATCTGAGTGAGTGTGTGTGTGTGTGAGAATGAGTGTGTGAGTGAGTGTATATAGTGAGTGGTGTTGTTGTGTGTGGGTTATATGAGTGGAGTGTTTGTGTGTGTGAGTGTGTGTGTGTATATGAGTGAGTGTGTGTGTGTTGTGTGGTGTGTTTTTTTTTGTTGGGTTTGGGTATATGAGGTGCTGTGTATGTATTATGAGTGAGTGTGTGTGTGTGTTTTTTCTTTCTTTTGTGTCTATGAGGAGTGGTGTGTGTATATGAGTGAGTGGTGTGTATAGAGTGAGTGTGTGTGGGTATATGAGGGGAGTCGGGTGTGTGTGTGTGGGTGTATAGAGGTGTGTGTGTGTGTATATGAGTGAGTGTGTGTGTGTATAGTATGAGTGTGTGTGTGGTGTATAGAGTGTGGATAGAGTGTGTGTGGGGGTGGTGTGTGTGTATATGATGAGTTGTGTGTGTGTGTGTGCTAGATGATAGTGGATGTGTTGTGTGTATATGAGTGTTGTGTTGTGTGGATATGATGTGTGTGTGTATGGGGTGTATATGAGTGTGGGTGGTGTGTATATGTATGAGTGGTATATGAGTGAGTGTATGTGGGGGGAGTGTTTGTATATGTGAGTGTGTGTGTGTGTGTGGTGATATATGAGTGAGTGAGTGAGTGAGGGTGGTGTGTGTGTATATATGCGTGAGTGTGTGTGTGTGTGTGTGTGTGTGTATTGAGTGAGTGTGGTGTGGGTTGTGTGTGATTATTGAGTGAGTGAGTGAGTGTGAGTGTGTGTGTGAGAGAGGGAGAGAGAGAGTGGTGTGTGTGTGTGTGTGTGTGAGAGAGAGAGGAGACTGTGTGTAGGTACATGAGGTGCTGGAAGTGTGTTTTTGCATTAATAATGAAGATGATTTTTATGTATTTATGAATCGCTCAGGTCTCTGTCTGATGAGGACATCAAATATTGCCTGATTTCTTTCTCATATTACTTGCTAGTTTCTTTAAATCTCTAAACGTTAAATCCAAATATTTTATTCTGAAGCTAGATCTATACCAGGGCTATTATCATAAACTAAAACGATTAAAAAAGAGAAAAACACTTTCTTGTCTGAAACAAAACTCATTTTATTTAAAACTATATAAAACTTATTTTATCAAACTTATTTATTCTATCTAGTCGCCAAGACAAGATGTCCCAGTTTTGTTTAGTTGAAGTGCTAAAATAATAGTCAAATATTAGTGCTTTGCTGTGGGTTTATTTTCTTTCTAACACTAATCTCCCCAGACGGCCGTGAGCGCGCACGGACACGCGCACGGGCTCTATCTGTGCGCGTGCACGCCGCGGGAGCGCGCAGAGCTCATCATGTCCTCCAGCTGGATTTCTCTGTAGTCTCTCCCCACAAACAGACACGATCAAGTCATCTTAATCTTCATCATCATCATCATCATCATCTGTTCTGCTGTGCGCGCGCCCGTGTGTGTGTGCGTGATGCGCGTGCTGGCGGTCTGGTCGGCGGCGTGCGTGTTCTGCGCTGCAGGTGAGCAAGCTTCTGTCTGCTATACACCTGCATCAGTGTCCTGTATGTCTGGATGCAGACCTGATTTCACACAGCAGCAGCGGCTCGCGTTACATAATCGATCAGACCTGCGTTTATTATTAGATACTTGATTAATCCTTCACTAGAAATGATATTGTTACAGCAGCAACCGCAATTCAATGCATGCACACAGACATATCTACCTAAAATAAGACTCTTACACACACACACAACAAAATAAATTCATGCACATTACCCAATAAAATACATGAAAATGAATGCACATTAAAACGGCTGCTTGATTAATGTCATGCTCTGATGGTGTAGTCTGAGCTGATCAGGTGAGACTGGAATAGCAGTTAATCTGGGATTATTGTCAGGTGCACGCAGAACTACAGCAGCAGTCTGTTTATTCAGATTAACTGCAGCAAGAACACCTGTGCAGGTTGAGATTTAGGGCTTTTTGGTTGTTCATAGTGGGGGTTTTCAGACTTGTGGAAAGAAAACATCCAAAAGACACTGTTACCTGTTTCTTTTACAGCACTTTATCTATTTGTGTCAATAGATTTCAACTACAACACATATTTATAAAGGCGTTTTCTCCTGTAAATCTCCACTTCAGCAGCACTTACACACACCTTTACATTTGTATTCCTGTCTGTATCCCGAAGGTTTGTTCATATGTAATTGGCTTGATTATATACAACACTGAAAATATATAGTTTTCTGTCTGTTCTAAGTACTTTCCTGAATTATGACAAACACCAGATTCCCTCTGTTAAAACATTTGACTCTAACATGTCAACAACAAAAAAAATGAAACAAGAATTTTGGACTTCATCCAGTGTTCAGATATATATTTCATATTTAAATGAAATAATTCCTCATTTGCATATTTAAACCTAACATTTTAGAAAACTTGCAATACAAATTTTTTTTTTTTGCAATTATCAATGTAATCAATCAACTGGGTAAGTAATGATTTTCACCCAATTCACCTCGCCTTAATAGACACTAATGATGATGATTAACACTTTAATGAAACGCAGGGCCACTCATATACACGCCTGACAATATTCCCTCAGACAACAGCATTAATATACATGTTTATTAATGAGCCGCTTCATTAATATGCGCGTTAAATGAGTGTTAAAGAGACAGAATCAGGATATTTAGAGATGAAGGAGTTTAAAAAGCAGCAGTTCTGCTCTCACATGGGTTATTATCATTAACTACTAAAAACTGAATTAAAAATGAATAAAAACTAGGGTAACACTTTATTTTAAGGTGCCCTTGTTACACAAGTTAGGTGTACTTATTATAATAACAATAAATTATGCATAATGCAAGTAACCTTAACCCTAACCATATAGTAAGAATTTATGCTTTAAAAGTAGCAGTTTTCATCCATAGTCTGTCCGTTTAAACGTCTGCGTTCAGCTTCGAATGGCGTCTTTGACGACAGTACTCTATAAAAATTATTTGCATTCTGATTCTGACTTCCAAAGGCACAAAAATATATTTTGTTCTCTTATTCCATGTGGATCATAATCCAAGCTCAGTCTGAAAGGGTTGAATTTCTGTCTGTTTCTGCTCTCGTCTGCAGTGAGATGCGTCCCTCTGGCGGAAGAGAAGGTCAGACACATTTCCCTGATGATCTTTGTCTTCTGATGTGTGTGTGGATCTCTGTGGTACTAACACGTGTGTGTGTGTCTGTCTGTGTGTGTGTCTGTGTCTGTCTGTGTGTGTGTGTCTGTGTCTGTGTGTGTGTGTTTCTGTGTGTGTGTGTCTGTGTCTCCTGTGGGTGTGTGTTTTGTGTGTGTGTGTGTGTTTGTGTCTGTCTGTGTCTGTGTGTATCTGTCTGTGTCTGTGTCTGTGTCTGAGTCTCCCTGTCCTGTCTGTCCTCTGTGTGTGTGGTGTGTCTGTGTTCTGGTCTGTTTCTGTGTGTGTGTGTGTTTCGTCCTGTGTCTTTGTGTCTGTTGTCTCCTGGTGTGTATGTGTGTGTGTGTGTCTGTCTGTCTGTCTGTCTGTCTGTGTCTGTGTGTATCTGTCTGTTTTCTGGTGTCTGTGTCTCTCCCTGTCTGGTCTGTCCTCTGTGGGTGTGTGTGTGTGTGTGTGTGTGTGTGTGTGTGTGTGTCTGTGTCTGTGTGTCTGTCCTGTGTGTGTGTGTGTGTGTGTCTGTCTGTCTGTCTGAGCTTGTCCTGTGTTTGCTGTTCTTCCCTGTCTGTCTTTGGTGTAGGTGTGTTGTGTGTGTGTGTGTGTGTGTCTGTCTGTCCGGTGTCCTGAGTCTGATCTGTGTCTGTGTCTGTGTTCTGGTCTTCTTTCTCGTGTACCTGGTGTGTGTGTGTGTCTGTCTGTGTCTGTGTGTCTGTGTCTCCCTGTCGTTTCTGTGTGTGTTTGTGTGTGTCGTCTTTTTCTGTGTGTGTCTGGGTCTCTTCTCTGTCTGAGCTGTCTGTTGGTCTTCGTGTGTGGGTGTGGTGGTGTGTGTGTGTGTGTGTGTTTGTGTTTGTGTGTTTTTGTGTGTGTGTTTGTGTTTGTGTGTCTGTGTCTGTGTGTGTCTGTGTGTGTCTGTGTCTGTGTGTGTGTGCACACTAGAGCACTGACTGTGGTTCTGATGGCGTCAGTATCAGTGCTAATGGACCGACGGTTGGCTGTGAGCGACGTGAGACCGGTGAGATTCTGACATCCAAAAATCAGCTTTTTCTGTGAGACACTAAAAAAGATATTCTGAAGAATGTTCGAGACCAATCAGCATTGCACCCCATTAACTTTCACTATACAGCGGGCAAAATAAGTGTTGAACACGTCAACATTTTTCTCATTAAATATATTTCTAAAGGTGCTGGTTCAGTCCCAATTTCAGGTCTAAAATTAGCTGGTGATGTGTTCAACACTTATTTTACCCAAAAAGCTGTGAGAGGGAGTGACTGTGTGTTGGTTTTGTTCACAGATGATGTTCTGAACGCTCAGGAGAGACACGAGGGTCTGCTGAGAGAGCTACAGGAGCTGGCCCAGTACGGTCCGTCAAACACTACAAACCCTGCAGAAATCAGTTTCAGCTCTATAGAAGACAACAGAGTCATTATTCAGATCCATTCAGTTCAGTCTGCCACACACAGATCACCAAAAGAAGATATTTTGAGGATGTTATACCAACCGTTGCCGGTAGCCATTTCCATTCCATGGAAAAAAAAAATACTATGAGAGTCGATGGCTACCGTCAGCAGTTTGGTTACTAATATTCTTCAAAATATCTTCTTTTGTGTTCAACAAACCGGATTAGAACAACATGAGGGAGAGCAAATGATGACAGAATTCATTTTTGGGTGAACTGTCCCTTTAAATGCTTGGGCTCATTAAATGGATTCTGATTGGCTGTTGTTCGTAAAATAATATGTGACCCTGGAGAACAAAACCAGTCATAAGGGTTCATTTTTTTTAGATGCACCATCTGAAAGCTGAATAAATAGCTTTCCATTGATGTATGGTTTGTTAGGATAGGACAATATTTGGCTGAGATACAACTATTAGAAAATCTGGAATCTGAGGGTGCAAAAAAATCTAAATATTGAGAAAATCATCTTTAAAGTTGTTCAAATGAAGTTCTTGGCAATGCATATAGCTAATCATAAATTAAGTTTTGATATATTTATGGTTAGAAATGTACAAAATATCTTCATGGAACATTATCTTAATATCCTAATGATTTCTGGCATTAAAAAAAATTTGTTTTGACCCATACAATGTATTGTTGGCTATTGCTACAAATATCCCCCAGCGACTTAACACTGCTTTTGTGCTCCAGGGTCACATAAATATATATATTTGTTTTTCTCCAGAGAAAGACAGAGAGCATGAAGACACCCGCGAAAGAGACGACTACGAGCTCAACGATGAGGAAGAGGAGGAGGAGGAAGACGAGGGAGCGATGAAGGAGCAGAATGAGCGAGACCTGGATGAGCTTCTGCAGGAGGAGATCCAGAAGACGGAGGTCCAGAGGAGACAAGACGAGGAGCTGGAGGAGCTGCTGAAGGAGCTGAAGAGGAAACAACAGGAGAAGAAACGCAGGAGGAACGAGGAGGAGGAGGAGGAGAAGAGGAAGAGCGAGCTGGAGCTGATGGTGGAGAAGGAGAAGGTGGAGAAGGAGCTGAAGGAGCTGCTGGAGGAGCAGAAGAATGACACTAAGAGCTGGAACAAAGAGAAGGAGAAGGAGGAGAAACAGGAGGAGCTGCAGGAGCTGGTGAGGAAGATGGAGCGCATGAAGGAGGAGGAGGAGAAGAAGAAGGAGAAGCGGGAGATGGAGAACGCCAGCGATGAGGCCACACGACAGTTTGAGAGAGAGAGAGACGAGGAGGAGGAGGAGGAGAGACAGTATGATGAAGAGGAGGAGGAGGAGGAGGATGAAGCCGCCATCAGCCCCCCTCGCCCCCCCATCGGCGGATACAGACGTGCTGCATGATGTTCATCAGAGCGACTCCATTAGCAGCACATAAAACTATACATATTTAATTTTGTGATTTCAGATGTTTCACGAATGATATGTTCCTCAAGAGTTATTGAGGGTTAAAAAATTAATAAAATAGTCAAATAAAATTGTAAATAATAAAAATATGCAATTTATTATTAATAGAGATCATTTTAGATCATTTCATGAATTAATAATCATTTATTAACTTAAATACTTTTTAGGCTTGTGGCTGCCTGGTTGAAAACCACTGCTTTAAATGTTAAAGGAGTTTATTTTTGTCATAATTTATGAGCACATTAACATGTAGATGAGCAGATATGAAGTGAATCCTGAACTCTGTGTTTCTTCTTCAGGAGCTGCTGGAGATTGAAGCTGAACTGAGAAAAGTGGCAGCGCTAAACTATCGGAACACGCAGGGTGTGTACACACACACACACACACACAGTCTCTCTCACACAAAACAACACACACACACACACAAACACACACTCACACACACACACACACACACCACAGCAACCACAGTCTCGCGCAAACACACAGACGCAAACACACACACACCACACACACCACATCTTAAACTCACACAGAAACCCACACTCCAGCAACCCCACAAACACACAACACACACGAACATAACACTCACACACACAGTCACTCACACTATTCATCACTCACTCACACACCACTCACACACACTCACACACACAGTCACTCACACTCTCACTCACACACTCACTCACACACACAACTCACTCACACACACACACACATTCACTCACACACACACAATCAGATGAAACACTCTGAAATAAGACATAATTTAGTATATTTATGAAGGTATATATTAATAAGCTCATAGAGGCAGTTCATTCATCAGGCTTCACTATCCTGCTGCAGATGTTCATAAATATAATTCTCATGAAACGAAATCAAACACCAAACGCTCATAAACACTGGTGGTAAAGCTATAGAGACGTGTTTAGTGCACAGTCACGCAAGCCACGCCCCTAATCATCACTCCCCGCCTCCTCATTTGAATATTTTAGCATTCATATTATCTATATTGTGATGCAATACTTTCTTGAGTGGTACGACTAATATAATGAGACACGTGTGCACATATGATGAAGTAATGATGTGATTTGTGCTCTTGACTGTTACTGTGTTTCTGAATCATTCTGCTGTGTGAACCATGGTAAAATGTTATGGGGTCGAACGCCAGACGCTGCAGGACTGTGTGTGTGTGTGTGGGTGGGTGTGAGTGTGTGTGTGTGAGTGTGTGGTGAGTGAGAGGGGGAGTTGTGGGAGTGAGAGGGGGAGGATGTGAGATTGTGAAGAGAGTGAGAGAGAGGTGAGGGAGAGTGAGGGACATGAGAGAGTGTGAGAGTGAGAGTGAGAGTGTGAGACAGAGTGAGAGAGAGAGAGAGAGAGAGAGAGAAAGTGAGAGAGTGAGCGAGAGTGAGAGAGTGTGAGAGTGTGAGTGAGAGAGAGTGAGTGAGAGAGAGAGGGAGAGAGAGAGAAGAGAGAGAGTGGAGAGTGTGAGAGAGAGTGTCGAGTGTGAGTGAGAGTGTGAGAGATGAGAGTTTGTGTGGTGTAGAGTGTGAGTGAGAGAGTGAGCGTGTGAGTGTGAGAGTGTGAGTGTGAGAGTGTGAGAGTGAGAGTGAGTGTGAGAGTGAGAGTGTGAGTGTGAGAGTGAGAGAGTGTGAGAGAGAGAGAGTGATGTGAGAGTGTGACGTGTGAGTGTGTGTGGAGAGTGTGATGGGAGGTGAGGGAGTGAGAGTGAGAATGTGAGGTGAGAGGTGAGTGTGCGTGTGAGTGTGCGTGTGAGTGAGAGTGAGAGTGTGAGTGAGAGGTGAGATGAGTGAGAGGTGAGAGTGAGAGTGAGAGTGAGAGTGGGTGTGTGTGTGAGTGTGAGAGAGAGTGAGTGGAGTGTGAGCGAGAGAGGAGTGAGAGTGTGAGAGGGTGTGTGAGAAAAACTGAGAGTGTGATGTGATGCGACGTGAGAGTGAGAGTGTGAGTGAGAGAGAGAGAGAGTGTGAGTGTGTGTGTGAGTGAGAGTGTGAGCGTGAGTGTGAGAGGAGAGTGTGAGAGTGAGTGTGTGAGTGTGAGAGTGAGAGTGTGTGAGAGAGAGAGTGTGTGTGTGTGTGAGTGAGAGTGAGAGTGAGTGTGAGAGTGAGAGTGTGAGAGAGTGTTGAGTGAGTGTGAGAGAGTGAGTGAGAGTGAGAGTGTGAGTGAGGAGTGAGTGAGAGTGTGAGAGAGAGTGAGAGTGTGAGAGAGCGTGTGAGCGTGAGAGTGTGAGTGAGAGTGAATGAGAGTGTGAGAGAGAGTGTGAGCGTGAGAGTGTGAGTGAGAGTGTGAGCGTGAGTGTGAGAGTGAGAGTGTGAGAGAGAGTGTGAGAGTGTGAGCGGTGAGAGTGTGAGTGTGAGAGGGCGAGTGGAGAGTGAGTGTGGAGTGTGTAGAGATTGAGGAGTGTGTGTGTGAGGTGAGAGCGTGGAGTGTGTGTGGAGAGAGGAGAGTGAGTGTGTGAGTGGAGAGCGGAGAGTGTGAGTGGAGAGTGAGAGTGAGAGTGAGTATGTGTTTAGGTGAGGTGTGAGTGTGAGAGTATTGAGAGTGGGAGTGGGAGAGTGAGAGTGAGTGTGAGAGTGAGAGTGAGAGTGAGAGCGTGTGGGTGAGTGTGTGAGTGTGAGAGAGTGAGAGTGTGTGTCAGTGAGTGTGAGAGTGAGAGTGTGTGTGAGTGAGAGTGTGGGAGTGTGAGAGTGAGAGTGAGTGTGTGAGTGTGAGTGTGGGGACGATGTGTGTGTGAGTGTGTGAGTGAGTGGAGTGTGTTTGTGAGTGAGTGGAGTGAGTGAGTGAGTGGAGTGAGTGAGGGAAGAGTCGATGAAGAGGTGAGTGAGTGAGTGTGTGTGTGTGTGTGTGTGTGTGTGTGGACAGGAAACGCTGGCATTCTTTCCCTGCATGTTGCACTTTCCTGAAAGCAGCCAATGAAAGCAGGTCTGGTCACAGACTCCGCCCACATACACATTGTTGTCATTGAGTTTTAATAGATTTTAAAGAAAAACCAGCAATAAGAGTCAGAGGAGCTGATCAATACATGAGTGTCGACCGCAGAATGAATCTCATATTTATTATGAATGTAAATGCAGATTAGCGGAGCATATAAAGGCACTCCAGTGGAGAGAATAGTTCTGTGTTTGGTTTAATAAAGATCTGTTGACTGAACGCACAGCGCCTCAGAGTCTGTCTGATGGAGATCCTGAGATGTTTATAATGTGTGTGTTTTAATCTGATCATTGATTTCAAACAAGCTCCGCCCTCAGCTTCTTCACCATGGCAACCATGGCATCGTTCATTGTGTGAGTGAATCGTTTAGTTTGAATCAAATCAAAAGTGACTCTTCACGATTCTTTGTTCACTATTCAATCTAAAGGAGAGAAAGACTCATCAGTCAAATTCTGTTTCACTTTAATCACGTTTTTAATTTATTGTTGTTTATGTTGTTTTGGACACGACCATTATTGCAATATGTGGTTTTTTAAAACGTGTCACGTAAATATGTTATATTATAGCAAGGCAAGTTTATTTATATAGCACATTTCATACACAATGGTAATTCAAAGTGCTTTACATAAAAGAAAGTAAAATAACCATTAAAAAAATCACAATAAAATGATTTAAAAATTGATTTAAAGCAGCACTATGTAACGTTTGGCACTCAAGCGGTTAATAAACAGAACTGCACACATCCCGCGGAAGAACATTCCAAACGGAACTACTTCTCTAAGTTTATGTCTCTGGCGATTCACGCAGGTGTGTGTTCCTCCGCAGCGGTGACCAGGCTACAATAGTCCGAATATAAGTACTTATTATAAGTGCACCGTAGTGATTCGGAATAAGACAAAAACGCAGTTTGGAAGATGAATTCATGATGTACTCGCTCATTATCTGAACACAGAAAAAGTTACATAGTGCTGCTTTAAAATGAATAGAAAAATAGAAACTGATTATACATAAAATACAGTGCAATTATGATCAACACTATGGGATTATGATGTGGGTGTGTAAAACATTTATATATAACTGCAGTAACTCCATGCACGAATCAAATAGCCTACAGTGTTTAAAAAAAAAAAAGATCAGTATGACTGATATTAGCTTGTTTCTGCCACGTCATATAATAGCTAATAATTATAATAACAATAAAGGTAATATTATATTACAGTCCGCACTTTTTCTCGCAATTCTGAGTTTCTATCGTCCAGTTCTATTTTTCCGGACAGAATTCTGAGTTTAGGCTATTGCAATTCTACGGAAGCCCGTGATTTGATGCAAAGGTGATATAATACAAAGAATAGTGTTATAAATGTACAAACATAAAAAAAATACAAATATGAAAAACATTCGAGGATTTACGATGCTGATGACCATTAAACGCGTGAAAAGCAGCAATTTTGTTGCTAAATGTAGCAGCTTTTCACACCACCCTAGCAACTTTTTCTTCCAAAAGAACCTAGCAACAAATTTAGCAATTTTAAAAATGTATTTGGCAATTTTTTAGCAACTTTTGATAAGTGACTCAATTACACTCAATCACTAAATTACACAAAATGAGGAAACTAAAGATGCCACGTGAATTAAGTTAGCTGCTGTTTGCAATTGTTCAATTGAATGAATAATTGTTATTGAATAATTGTTAATTTATGATACACCTTAGCTTGTACCTGTGATTGTTGATCAGTTAGTACACTGTAAGCAAAATATTGAGAAAAATGGAAACGGTACTAGTAATTTTTCAGGACATTATGTGTTATCTATTATCTGTTGTAACCCTGCAACCCGAAAACAGCAAATACAATGGGGTGTATGCAGGTAAAACCCCTTAACAGTAGATTGTGCCCTATTTGTACAGACTCTTCTTAGAGTGTAGCATACTAACTAACTACTAATACACTGCTTAAAACTATAACTGTTCAGAATGTGTAGTTTTATTTGTTTATTAGCTAATTAAAAAATACATAATTGTAATGGTTTAAAAAATGTGTAAGTGTTCAATAATTCAATATATTTAAAAATACAGTTATTTATATTATTATATTATGC
>JADLZN010005995.1:415000-422500 GCA_018155175.1 Sinocyclocheilus anophthalmus | reverse complement strand
TCTTTGTTATTAAAAATAAGAACAAAGATGCAAATGAACAGTAGTTTACTCAAGAGCAGCGAGTGATTCCGTCTTTTCTTTGAATGTTTGATTAATATGGAGACAGATCTATATTGAGACCTACTGTAATGCATGCATCTAATATAATGTTGCACATCAGATTTTCCTAATCAGATTTAACTAAACGTTCATGTAAGGCATAACAGATTATGTTTGTGTGAATCTCGCCTAGACATACTTTATATGTACTTTATATTAGATGTTCAATTACTATTTGTAAGATATAATTCACCTGCATTTTATATCCGTTAACGCTGATTTTATTTCAAGTAGCATTTTTTATTTGTTTTTATTTGTTTTTATTTTTTTGCTTAGCTGTAATAAGCCTGAATGTAATCAGGTGCAGTGTGATCATTTCATGTTCTATTGGTCAATTTGAATTTATTTATTTGTATTTATTTGTCCTCCAATTTTGAGATATTAAATGGTAA
Source organism: Sinocyclocheilus anophthalmus (assembly GCA_018155175.1). Taxonomy (NCBI): domain Eukaryota; kingdom Metazoa; phylum Chordata; class Actinopteri; order Cypriniformes; family Cyprinidae; genus Sinocyclocheilus; species Sinocyclocheilus anophthalmus. Next base: position 422,009 of record JADLZN010005995.1, on the reverse strand, counting down.
TGGAATAACATATCACCAGCGGCTCATTATAGTGTGAATGAATATAATCAGGTTTTAAACAGAGCGTTGTGTAATAATAATATGAATAGTTCAGATGTTGAGGTTTGGCATCAGTGTGTTGGTTTGATATCGTATCACGCTTGTCTCCTGTCCTCTAGATGGCTATCTCGTGTTTGTCTTCTGTGCTTTCAATGGACTTCAAAAGCACTGAGCTGGAAGTGTCTGTCGTGACCAAAGAACAGCCCAAATTCAGGTACAGAGAGGGAATGAAGAGTCAGCATGAGCACAGAGAGAGACGGTGTGAGGCGGTTTAACATCATCTGTGTGGTGTGTGTGGTGTTTTTGTGTGTGTGTGTGTTTCAGGACTCTGTCAGAAGCAGAAATCGAGCGTCATCTGGTGGCGATCGCAGAGAGGGAGTAACTGTCAGGTTTACCTTGTTTTTACCGTTTGCTCATCAGTCCTCCGCTCATCTTTGACTGTATTTGGTGTGTGTTACTACTGAATGACAAATCCTCCCTCTTGTACTAATTATCAAATAAAAGCATCATTTTGTGATTCTAAACAGCCTCAGAGAGTAATATTGACTCTGTCTGATCCTGCACTAATATCATGACGTCAGAGCTGAGGTCTGCTGCTTCTCCAGCTGCTGGCGCCAGAGACTCACTCTCAGTGTACAGACCTCTCTCCTGCACTGTTTGATTTCACTCATCAGTGTGTGTGTGTGTGAGTGTGTGAGAGAGAGCGTGTGAGTGAGTGAGTGAGTGAGTGAGCGAGTGTGTGTGTGTGAGGGTGTGAGAGAGAGCGTGTGAGCGTGTGAGTGTGTGAGTGTGTGAGTGTGAGTGAGTGAGTGAGTGCGTGAGTGTGTGTGTGTGTGTGTACGTGTGTGTGTGTGAGTGAGTGAGTGTGTGCAAGTGTGTGTGCGTGTGTGAGCGTGTGTGTGTGTGTGTGTGTGTGAGTGAGTGAGTGTGTGTGTGTGTGTGTACGTGTGTGTGAGTGAGTGAGTGTGTGCGAGTGTGTGTGCGTGTGTGAGCGGTGTGTGTGTGTGTGGTGTGTGTGCGAGAGAGAGGAGTGTGTGTGGTGTGTTGAATGAGAGAGAGATAAGGTGTGAGGCGTGTTGTGTGTGGGTGTGTGTGTGGGTGGTGTGTGTGTGTGAGTGAGTGAGTGTGTTAGTGTGTGTGTGTACGTGTGTACGTGTGTGTGAGTTAGTGAGTGTGTGCGAGTGTGTGAGCGTGTGTGTGTGTGTGTGTGTGTGTTGGGAGAGAGAGAGAGAGAGAGAGAGAGGCGTGACATGTGTGTGTGGTGTTGAGAGAGAAGAGAGAGAGGTGTGTGAGAGAGTGTGTGTGTGTGTGTGTGTGTTGTGGTGAGAGAGAGTGTGTGAGGGGTGTGTGTGTGTGTGTGTGCGCGTTTGTGTGTGTGTGTGTGTGTGTGAGAGCGCGAGAGAGAGAGAGAGAGAAAGAGATGTGTGTGTGTGTGTGTGTGTGTTGAGAGAGAGAGAGAGCGTGTGTGGGAGAGAGTGTGTGTGTGTTTGTGTGTATGTGAGAAAGAGAGAGAGAGTGTGTGTGTGTGTGTGTAAGTGTGTGTGAGGGTGTGGGTGTGGTGTGGGTTTGAGAGAGAGAGAGAGAGAGAGAGAGAGAGTGTGTGGTGTGTGTGAGGAGAGAGGGAGGAGAGTGTGAGAGAGAGGAGTGTGTGTGTGTGTGTGTGCCGAGAGGAGGAGAGAGAGATGAGAGGTGTGTGGGTGTTTTGTTGTGTGACGGAGGGAATGTGAGGAGTGAGTGGGAGGAGTGTGTGAGTGTGGTGGTGTGTGTGTGTGTGAGAGAGAGTGTGGTGTGTGTGAGTGAGTGAGGTGAGTGAGTGAGAGAGTGAGAGAGAGAGAGAGAGAGTGTGTGTGGTGTGTGTGTGAGAGAGAGAGTGTGTGTATGTATGTATGAGAGAGTGTGTGTGTGTGTCTGTGAGTGAGTGAGTGAGTGTGTGCGAGTGTGTGTGCAGGGTGTGAGTGTGTGGGTGTGTGTGTGTGAGTGAGTGAGTGAGTGTGTGTGTGGTACGTGTGGGTGAGTGAGTGAGTGTGGCGTGTGTGTGCATGTGTGTGGTGTGTGTGGTGTGTGTGGTGTGTGTGAGAGAGAGAGAGAGAGTGTGTGAGAGAGTGTATGTGCATGTGTGTGTGGGAGTGAGTGAGTGAGTGAGTGTGTTAGTGTGTGTGTGTACGTGTGTACGTGTGTGTGAGTTAGTGAGTGTGTGCGAGCAGTGGTGGGAGCGTCGTGTGTGTGTGTGTGTGGTGTGGGTTTGTGAGAGAGAGAGAAGGGGAGGAGAGGGGGGGGGGGGGGGGGGGGGGGGGGGGGGGAGAGAGAGAGAGAGTGGAGTATGGTTTGAGAGAGAGGAGCGCGAGTGTGTGTGAGAGAGGGTGTGTGTGTGGTGTGTGTGAGAGAGAGATGAGAGAGAGAGAGTGTGTGTTGTGTGTTTTGTGTGTGATGTGAGTCGAGTGAAAGTGAGTGAGTGTGAGTGGTGAGTTGTGTTGTCGTGTGTGTGTGTGTGAGAGAGAGTGTGTGTGGTGTGTGAGTGAGAGAGATAGTCTGTGTGTGAGTGTGAGAGAGTGTGTGAGAGAGTGAGTGCGTGTGTCTGAGAGAGTGAGTGAGTGTGTGAGAGAGAGAGAGTGTTTGTGTGTGTTTGTGTGTGTTTGTGGGTGTGTGTGTGTCTGTGTGTGTGTCGTGTGTGTGAGTGAGTGAGTGTGTGCAAGTGTGTGTGCATGTGTGAGGTTGTGTTTGTGTGTGTGTGTGTGGTGTGGTTGAGAGAGCAGAGAGTGGTGAGCGAGTGGTGTGTGTGTGTGGTGTGAGTGAGGGAGGAGGAGTGAGTGTGCTGTTAGTGTGTGGTGTAGTGTGACGTGTGTGTGAGTTAGTGGTGTGTGCGAGTGTCGTGAGCGTGGTTTGTGTGTGTGTTGAGGAGAGAGATGAGAGGGAGAGAGAGAGGGTTGTATGTGTTTGAGAGAGAGAGAGAGAGTGTGTGCGAGAGAGAGTGTGTGTGTGTGTGTGTTGTAGAGAGAGAGAGTGTGTGAGTGTGTGTGTGTGGTGTTAAGGGTGTCGTGAGTGTGTGTGTGTGTGTGTGTGTGTTTGAAGAGAGGGAGGAGGAGGAGGAGGAGAGAGCGTGTGTGTGTGTAGGAGAGAGGAGAGCGTGTGTGTTGCGGAGCGAATGGTGTGTGGTGTGAATGAGCGAGAGAGGAGAGAGAGTTTTGTGTGTGTGTTTGTTGTGTGTGAGTGACCGTGAGGTGAGTGGAGTGAAGTGTGACGGAGTGAACGTGAGTGATTGTGAGTGAGTGAGTGCGTGTGAGTGCGTGAGTGCGTGTGTGTGTGTGTTGTGTGTGTGAGAGAGAGAGTGTGTGAGTGAGTGAGTGAGTGAGTGAGTGAGTGAGTGAGTGAGTGAGTGAGTGAGTGTGAGTGTGTGTGTGTGATGTGATGGAGTGAGTGAATGAGTGAGTGAGTGTGTGTGTGTGTGTGTGAGGAGAGAGAGTGTGTGTGTGTGTGTGTGTGTGTCACCTTCTCCAAGGTCTGTGTGTTTTGTCCATCTGTGTCGTACTGGAGGATTTAAGTCCAATCCGTCTGTCTGCTTCTGCAAAGTGCTGACGGACACACGACAGATTATCAGAGACAGTCAGCCGATGATGATGACGACGAGACACACTCTTCATCACATGCACTTCACTGTCCACTCACAGCAGAAGCACTAGTTACACTAATAAAACTTAAGCTTTTGCTGAAACGATACACATCCAATTATACACTTTTAAATTCTGACTCGAAGCGGAATCATACATTATCAGTTCATTTAAAGCAGTCGCTCACCCAAAGATGAAAACTGTGTCATCATTTACTCTCCCTCATGTTGTTCAACACCTGAATGAGTTTCTTTCTTCTGTTGAACAAAAAATAAGAGATTCGGAGGAATGCTGGTCCCCATCGACTCCCATGGTATTTTTCATAATGGAGAAATCAGTGGCTGCTGTTTGCTTCCCAGCATTCTTCAGTCTTTCTGTGGGTCTGTGACGTCTCTGAATGAGGGTTTCATTAACCTGCAACTGCAGAACAATAAATAAACATCTCATAGAAAATTAACCATAGTTTGATGTACGATATGTGTGTGATTAGAATCAGTCATGTTATCAGAGATATTATCATTAACTAAAACCATAAGAAAAAACACGAGTATTGAGTATTTTGTTTTGTAATCGAGGCACAGTGTCATGGAGAGTCACAAAGAATAATTTGTTGAGAGATGAAGTGGAGCTAGATCTGATGCAGCTGCATAACAAACCGTAAAGGATTTCATAATGCTTCGTCTGGAAATGGCTTGTTTATTTTGATCATGTTGTCAAAACACTCAATACATGCATTAGCAGGGGGTGCTGATACTGTTTCCTGTACAGTGACGTTAGCCAATCACAACAGCGGCTGATTACTGACGAGCCTTAAAGGACACGCCCCTTAAAACAGCTCGTTTTAGACAGAGGGTCAGAATGCGGGTTGAAAACAATCATTTGTCCACATATTTGTTTTTGTTTTTATTTTGGCAAAAGACTTTATTAACATTATAAGTAAACCTCAAGGAACAAATAAAAATAAAAATCCATGTCATTACCCCTTTAATGTTGTATCAAAAAGAGTACCAAGTTATTTACTCCTGCTCTATCCACCTCTCTGTCCTGAATAGATGCTGGTTGCAATCACCTTCTCTTTTGTTTTTGTAATATTTAGTTTAAGCTCTGCTTCATTGCACCATGTAATAAACTTAAGAATTGCATGACTAGCGTCACCCTTTGAGCTTGATAGCAAGGATAGGAAAACTATATCGTCTGCATATTTGACTACATAACAATTATCCTCATAGCTTTGATGCTCATTTGTATAGAGGATAAAAAGTGTGTGATTAGTGAAGTATAGGGTACCAGAGAGATTAACATTGTTCACCCACGAGTGCCACATCGACACACACACACACACCACCGCACTCCTCTCACACACACACACACACACACACACACACACCACACACACACAAACCACACACACACAAACCACACCTCTCTCTCACACACACCACCCTCACACTCTCTCTCGCCACACACACACACCCACACACGATACAATATACACCCACCTCTCTCTCTCTCTCACACACACACAGATACACACACACACACACACACACACACACACACACAGGTTTGTTTTTGTGAAAATTGGGACCTCCCATAGGTTTCAATGGGGTGTTTCTGCTGTACAACCGGTAGGATTCTATTGCCCTAACAACCAACCCTCCCTACCCAAACCTAACCCCTCACAGGATACTTCCTGGCATTTTAGATTTTCAAAAACGATTCGGATTATTTTATAACGCTTTTGATTTACGGGGACACTGAATGTCCTCATAATCACTTCTCGTTGTATACCTGTCATACCCTGTTTTTACAAATATGTGTCCTCATAAACCATATAAACATGCGCACACACACACACACACACACACTCGCGCTCTCACACACACACACACACAAACCCCCACACACTCTCTCTCACCACCCACACACTCCTGTGCTCACACACGACACTCACACACTCCACCACACACACACACACACACGGGACCCACCTCGAGAGAAAGGAAAAAAAAGGTGAGGCGCCACACACTCTTCGTCTCGTGTGTGAGCCCTACTCAGCGACAGAAAAGTGTGTGTGTGGTGTGTGTGTGTGGAGGAGGAGGGTGTGTGTGTGACTACGTAGCGAGAGGACGACACGCGTGCTCGTGCTCTTGATGATGTTTCACTACGTCGCGTCGTCCTGACAGTGCGTGTGTGTGTTCGTCGATCTGTACGACCTCGTCTCGTCTATTCAGGCACACACATAGCACAAAAAAAAAAAAGTCTGCACCAGTCGACACTTTTCTGAAGGGTAACTATGAGTGCATATGTTTGTATTTATATATACATAATAAATATACACCGCACACACATATATATTATGTAAACAAAAACTTTTATTTTTGATGTGATTAATGGTTTGACAGCACTAGTTTTTTGTTTTCAGTTTTAACTTTACTTTAGGTTTTGTGCGTTTATCATTTTTTAATTACAAATATTTGTATTTACCTGTAATTAATTGTATTTCAGTTTTATTTGTAATAATTTTAGCGCATTTAGTGCAAGTTTATCACATGTGTGTAATCGTCCATGTTTTACTTTCTGAATCATGTTTTCAGTCTGTGGTTTTGTCTGAACCTTGCATGTGATCATGCTGCGAGGTCTCTGATTGGTGGCCGGCAGGGTCACATGACCCAGTACATCACTGGATTGAGGTCAGGCCTGGATTAGACAGAGTGGAGAGATTAGGAGCTGTGTGCTCAAAAACACTGGAGCAAGAGTGAGAAGCATTGAACACATCAGATTTACTGATTCATGTGCACTTTGTTGCATCTTAATGGACGCGAGTCTGGGGACAGTTTTCCAGCTTCACCAATGCACAACAGCTAACATTATACTTGTGTTCCAGACATTATATAACATACAGTGTATCATGAACATGAGTAATTCTGACTCAGAAGTGAGACACGGAACTTAGTGTGAGACAGATTCATCCAAGGGTGTATAGGTTTGATTTTGGCATTGCTGGGGACATAACGGCAGACAACAGTTTCATTGTTTGAGCAAAATTATTGCTAAAGATAATTTAGTATTGTCTGATATCGGTAGGATCATGTCAGAGCGTCTCTACTCAATTCTACAGCCTTGAACAGCATAACAAACGATGTCCAACTTTAGAAACTATAGTTCTCTCCTTAAATATGAAGAGCTCAAACAACAGATTCATGAGTTCATCCAAATTTCACAAAAAGCTCATGGATGTAATTATAATATAAGCCAGACACTGAAGTGAGTTGCTGTTTTTGTCTCTTCGGAGGAAGATTCATTCACTCGAGACATTTTGATCAGATTTTTTAAATGTTCATCTGATCTCATTTTATAAGTGA
>JADLZN010005995.1:387500-410000 GCA_018155175.1 Sinocyclocheilus anophthalmus | reverse complement strand
AGATATAGACAGACAGACAGCCAGACAGACGAACAGACGATGATGGAGTAGATGATAATAGACAGACAGAAAGACAGACAGCCAGATAGATAGATAGATAGATAGATAGATAGATAGATAGATAGATAGAGAGATAGGATAGATAGATAGATAGATAGATAAAAAAATAAATAGATAGATAGATAGATAGACAGATAGATAGTCAGATAGATAGATAGATAGACAGAAGATAGATTTTTTTTTTTGTTTTTAAAGCAAATAGATAGTCAGAAGATAGATAGATAGATCGATAGATAAATAGATAGATGAGAGGATAGCTAGATAGATAGCTAGATGATAGATAGATAGATAGATAGACTGATAGATAGACAGATAGTGATAGATAGGCAGATAGATATGAATTAGATGTAGATAGATAGACCGATAGATAGATAGATTAGATAGATAGATAGATATTGACAGACAGACAGATAGACAGATAGATAGATAGATAGATAGATAGATAGATAGATTTATAGATAGATAGATAGATAGATAGTCGAATGGTATGAGGATAGATAGATAGATAGATAGATGATAGATCGATAGATCTAGATAGATAGATAGATAGATAGATAGATAGATAGACAGATAGATAGATAGATAGATAGAGAGATGACAGACAGACAGACAGACAGAAAAAAGATAGATAGATAGATAGACAGACAGATAGATATAGATAGATAGATAGTCAGATAGATAGATAGAAATAGTCAGATAAATAGATAGATAGATAGAAATAGTCATATTATAGATAGAAATAGTCAGATGATTGATAAATAGATAGATAGATAGATAGATAGATAGATAGATAGATAGATAGATAGATAGATAGATAGATGGTAGATAGATAGACAGATAGATAGATAATAGATAGATAGATAGATAGATGATGGTTGGATGGATGGATGGATGATTAGATAGATAGATAGATAGATAGAACGAAAGATAGATAGATAGGATAGATAGATAGATAGATGATGATAGATAGATGATAGATAGATAGATAGATAGATAGAAGATAGACAGACAGACAGACAGATGATAGATAGATAGATAGATGATAGATAGATAGATACATAGATAGACAGATAGATAGATAGAAGGATAGATAGATAGATGGATAGATAGATAGATGAAAATAGATAGATAGATAGCCAGATAGATCGATAGATAGATAGATAGATAGATCGATAGATGATAGATGCAGATAGATAGATGATGATAGATAGATGATAATAGATAGATAGATAGACAGATAGATATAGATAGACAGACAGACAGTAGATAGGATAGATAGAATGATAGAATGATAGAACGATAGATAGAGAGAACGATAGATAGATAGATAGACAGATAGATAGATAGATGATAGATGATAGATAGATGATAGATAGATAGAAAGATAGATAGATGATAGAGGATAGATGGATAGATAGATAGATAGAGAGATAGATAGATAGCTAGATAGATAGAAAGAAAGAAAAGAGACAGATATATAGAAAGAAAGAAAAGAGATAGATATATAGAAAGAAAGAAAAGAGATAGATAGAAAGATAGATAGATAGATAGATGATAGAGAGATAGATAGATAGATAGAACGATAAGTAGATAGATAGATAGTAGATAGATAGATAGATAGATAGATAGATAGATAGATAGATACATAGCTAGAAGTAGATAGATAGATAGATAGAAGATAGATAGCATAGAACGATAGATAGATAGATGATAGATAGATAGATAGATAGATAGATAGATGATAGATAGATAGATAGATAGATGATGGATGATGGATGGATGGATGGATGGAGAGATAGATGATAGATAGATAGATGATAAATAGATAGATAGATAGATAGATGGATGATAGATAGATAGATAGATATATTGATAGATAGATAGATAGATGATAGAAGATAGAGATAGATAGATAGATCTAAATAGATAGGAGATCGACAGATAGATAGATAGATAGACAGAAACATAGATAGATAGATAGATAGATACAAAGACAGACAGACAGACAGACAGAAGATAGATAGATAGATAGATAGATAGATGATGATAGATAGAAGATAGATAGAACGAGAGATAGATAGATAGACAGATAGATAGATAGAAAGAAAGAAAGATAGATAGATGATAGATAGATAGATAGACAGATAGATAGATAGATAGATAGATAGATAGATAGATAGATGGGTGGACGGACAGAAAGAGATGATAGATAGATAGATAGATAGATAGATAGATAGATAGCTAGATAGATAGAAAGAAAGAAAAGAGACAGATATATAGAAAGAAAGAAAAGAGATAGATAGATAGATAGATAGATAGACCGATAGATAGATAGATAGATAGATAGATAGATAGATAGATAGATAGATAATAGATGGATGGATGGATGGATGATAGAATGATAGATGGATAGAACGATAGATAGAAGGATAGAACGATAGATAGATAGATAGATAGATAGATAGAACAAAGGATAGATAGATAGATAGATACATAGATAGATAGATAGATAGATAGATAGATAGATAGATAGATAGATAGCTAGAGAGCTAACAATCTTAAAAAAAAAGGTTTCACAGAGGAGAGTGCTTATAGGAAGAACATTGTTCGTTCTACACAGAACCATTCAGTCAAATGTTCTTTAAAGAACCAACACTTTCTGACCTTTTAATAATCTGAAGGACCTTCTTTTGCCACAAAGAACCTTTGAGACTGAAATTGTTATATATTCTTTCTATGTCTAATATTCACTTCAGATAGTTTGTGTTTCACAGATGAGACGCGACTCTTCGATGATGATGATGATGAAGGTCACATTCAGGTTCATTTCTTCAAATCAAGCTGCAGGTAAATTAGTCTTAATATGTGTTTATATCTGTTTTTAAAGATGGATGAATTTTAATAAGTATTTGTTCTTGAAAACAGTAATGTGCATCAACAGAAGTGTGTGTGTGTGTGTGTGTGGGATTAGGAATCGATTAAAGGGAAATTGGAGGAACTCTGTTCTGATGTGTCTGTGTGGATTAGAGGGAAAGAAATGAATCATATTTTAAGTCCTGAGAGTCTCTGAGCCATATGCTCCGTCCATCCAGATTATACAAACACACACACACACACACGCACACGCACACACACACTCACTCCTGTGACCCTTCCCTCCATCTCTCGTTTCTTTTTGCATCTCTTTCTTAAAGTTACACAACACACAGCACAACACATGATGGACAAACACGGTTAATTTAATTACAATGTGTGTGTGTGTGTGTGTGTGTGTCTGTGTGTGTTTTCATTCGGTGAAATAAAAAACATGTCCAGCTCATATTTTATTCAAAAATCAAAAGAAACAACTGAGAATCAGGAAAATAAAGCTTATTTTAAGACCAGCAAGATATTTTACCATTTTAATACCATTCATTCATTTACTTATTTATTTCTTCTCTCTCTGCATTGATTGTGGTGTCAAAATATATAACAAAATAGAATGACATAGAGTTATATGTATATATATATATATACACTAAAGATATACTACAATTTTTTTTCTCCAAAATTCTATACTAAATCAGCAAAACCAACCTGTCTTGTATTTATGGAAAGAAATTATTTATTTATAATTCATTAAAAGTCTCAAAACTACAAGACTCTAAATGCAAACACAATGAAAAGCAGGACATTGCAAACAAAGACAGAATCTAACATCAGAAAAGAGCGCTGATTTACAAACGAGCGTAACGAGCCGATGAAAGCTCTGCGTCTGTGAGCGTCAGAAACCCCTGAGATTGACAAGAAAACAAACGCTGATTGTTGGCAGCATCTAAACGTCAAGACTGAGAGATTCTGTTGTTCAATTCCATGCAACTCGACACATGATTCATTCAAGTACAGCTTGACGTTTCAGAATCACAGCCGTGGAAATGACAGGAAATACTGAATGTGTCACAGTTTTAGAACAACTGTAGAAGAAACAACAGATGCTTGATCCAATCATAATATCAATTAAGAAAACATATAAAACATAAACGAAACATCTTCAGCTCTAGTGAGCGCTAGAGTTCACGTGTCATGTGACTTATAGTGGAATCCCAGCATGCTTTGCTCCTGGAGTCTCTGAGTCTCAGGTTCGTTCTTCAGTTTCAAAAGCAGCTTATCGACAAACATTTGGGATTCTGAACGCTGAAACATCATCTAGCCTAATGATACACCTCCTAGAACAACAAGACTTTAGCAGTTCAGATGATGATTGTCATCGAACCGTGTTGAGGTGTATATCACTGTTTCACTGCACTAAACATTTGAGCGGTGTTCATTTCTCTATCATCTACCAGCTACACGTCATTCAGTGCTATTCATAAATAATCAAGACAGACAGTACGAAACATCTCCATCTACACTGGACCATCAGCTGTACGTTTATCCATGTCGTCCAAATGGTTCAGAATATGGGTATTATGTGATCCACATTCATGAAAATAAAGGTTCTTCATCAATGGCTCCATGAAGAACCTTCAAAATCCATGGAACCTTTCCATTCTACAAAAGGTTCCTTATAGTGAAAAAAGTTTCTTTAGATGATTAAAATGCTCCTCACACTAAGAACATTTTTTTATTTTAATAACTCTTCACTGAAAGGCTCTTTGGGGAACCAAAAATGGTTCTTCTATGCCATCACTGCAAATAAAACCCATTTTGGACCTTTATTTTTGAAAGTAGTGAGTTTTGGGCCAAATTCCATCAGTATTCAGTGTTTTAAACACGCCACTAATACAAGGCAACAAATTACCAGTAGGCGACCATTACAGTTTCCATTAAAACCAATACAATTCCCATTTTAACCATTAAAACCATTACAGGTTATATATGAGTGTTGGGGAAAGTTACTTTTAAAAGTAATCCATTACAATATTGCTATACTCCATGAGAAAAGTAACTAATTGCGTAAGTTACTTTTTATGGAAATGCGTTACTTTTGAGTTACTTTTTGTCACTTGGGCTGGGCTTGCTTATTTGTTTTTTTAGTAACAAAAAACACAAAAGATATATTTTTGCCAACTCTAAAGGCCCTTTCATACCAAAAGTGATATTAATAAGCCTCAAGCTGACGGAAAACAAAGTAACTCTTATTTGAAAAAGTAACTCCGATATTTCATTGTAAATTAAAAAGTAATGCATTACTTTACTAGTTACTTGGAAACAAGTAATCTGATTACGTAACTCGCGTTACTTGTAATGCGCTACCCCCGACACTGAGGATTTCAAATTGTTTTCAGCAGATTCTTTACACTTTTCACACAAAGGTTCTTTGGGGAACCAAAAATGGTCCATTTATGGCATCGCTGCTAAAACCTCCCCACTTTGGAGCCTTTTAGAGTGCCAGCGAAGCTATTCTAGATGTACTACAGGGACCTGGAACTTCCCGGCGTTCTGGTCCTTGTATCCATGCAGTCCGCAGCGTTGAAGTTGAGCTTCCAGGCCGTTTGGTCTTTGTAGTCTAAGCAGTCGATGGCGCCGAAGCCCAGCGAAGCGGCCGTGTAGCCCTGCGACGAGAGCGAGGCGGGCGACTGGCTGAGCGCTGCACCCATGGGGCTGAGAGCGCCCCCTGTGGCCGACAGCTGCGGGTGCATGGGGGACAGATACGAGCTGCAGTCCAGCCCGGTGAAGTAGGACGAGGAGGCGGCGTAGCTCTGCCCGTAGGCCGGGGCCTGGGTGTAGGTCATGGGGTAGGCGCTGGAGCGCTGCAGGCAGGGCGTGCTGGAGACCGACAGTGGGTCCTGAAGCGGAGAGATGGAGGCCGGGCTCCAGATGGACACGGTGGCGCTGGTGGAGCTGGAGCTCGGGGCCGGAGGAGGCGGAGGGCTGTAGGGGCCATTGGTGCTGGTGCTGGGCTCGCTGACGCTGGGCTCTTGGGCTGGAGACGACTTCTTCTTCGGCGGTCTGGGTTTGGTCTGGCCGCTGGTCTGTTGCTGCTGCTGTTGACGGCACTTTGCACGACGGTTCTTAAACCACACCTGCAAAACACAGACGGGACGTCTGTCAGTATCCCGTTCCAGTAGCCGACTGGTGCATGCAGGATGTGAGTAAAACTTTATTTACTGTACATGTGTCCCTGCAGCACAAAAGCAGTCTTAAGTCGCTGGGGTATATTTGTAGCAATAACCAACAGATTTTTTTGCACCCTCAGATTCCAGATTTTCAAATAGTTGTATCTCGGCCAAATATTGTCCGATCCTAACAAACCATACATCAATGGAAAGATTATTTATTCAGCTTTCAGAGTCTCAAATCTCAATTTATGACTGGTTTTGTGATCCAGGGTCACATATAGCACTACCATTTAAATGTGCATTCACAGAAAAGAATCCATATGTAATAGAAATAAAATAAAAAAACAAAATACAACAATAAAATAAATCAAGGAAAGGCCTAGTGCTGCCATCATTGCTTTGCTTTTATAATTTATTTTTCTGATTTATATCAGGGTTGTACCATAACTTGTTAACTAAAACTAAAAAAAAGAAAGAAAATATGGGGAAAAAATGTTAATCATAATAAAATAACATAAAAAGTTGATCAAAGTTTTATTTAGTTTAACTTGATGTACTGAACTAACTAAAACTTAAAATGACTAAAATGTATAAAAACTATATAGACGTATTTAAAAAAAAAACTAATAAAAATGACAAAAACAGACAACAAAATTATCAAAACTTTAACTAAAATTAAAATGAAAGCAGAAATTGTAAAAATAAAATCTAATCAAAATATTAACAAAAACTACAAGTAGCCTTTGTATAAACAAATACTATAAATAAACATAATTTAATAATATAATATAAATCCCAAAAATCTTTCTAAAATGTTATATATATATAACATTTTAATAATGAGAAGTATATTTTCTACTGTAGACCTTGACAGATAATTAAATATAGCTCTACCCTGAATAATGACTATAAACAACCTTTTGTGCATTGAAATAGTCCCATGGATGTTGAAGGTTGCATAGATGCATCATCATCATCATCATCATCATCATCGGTTTAGATGAAAATAACCATGCAAACCTGGACCTGCTGATGTTCTCGAGCAGTCAGGTGTCTCTGGGCTCTGCAGGACTCACCTGGACTCTGGACTCGGGCAGGTTGATCTTGAGAGCTACGTCCTCTCTCATGAAGATGTCTGGGTATCGTGTCTTGGCGAACAGTGACTCGAGGATGTCGAGCTGCGCGCGCGTGAAGGTGGTTCTCTCGCGCCGCTGCTTCCGCGGAGTGTCTGATGATAAACCACACAAACACAGATAGTCTTTCATGTGCATCTATCCATCTATCTATCCATCCATCATCCATCCAACCAATACACACAACCCATCAGTCCCTCAATCCACCATCCACCATCTTCCATCAATCAATCCATCCATCCACCCATCCCACCCACCCATCCACCCATCCACCCATCCATCCATCCATCCATCCACCCATCCATCCACCATCCACCCATCCATCCATCCATCCACCATCCATCTCCATCCATCCATCATCCATCCATCATCCATCCATCCAACCATCCTTCCATACATCAATCCATCCATCCATCCTTCCATCAAATCCATCCATCCATCCAATCCACCCTCCATCCACCCATCAATCCAATCCATCCGTCCAATAATCCATCCATCAAGCCATCCATCCATCCATCCATCCATCTATCCACCCATCCACCCATCCATCCATCCATCCATCCATCCACCCATCCATCCACCCATCCGTCCGTCCATCCGTCCATCCATCCATCATCTTTCCCTCCAACATCCATCCATCCATCCATCCGTACATCCATCCATCCATCCATCATCATCATCTGTCCATCCATCCACCCAGCCCAGCCACCACCCATACACATCCATCCATCATTCCAACCCATCCATCCACCATACAACCCATCCATCTATCAATCAACCCATCCACCCATCCACCAGACATCTATCCATCCCCCATCCACCACCCACCCACCCATACACCATCCATCCCCCCCATCCACCCATCCATCCACCCATACACCAGCATCCAACCCATCGTCCATCCATCCGTCCACCATCCGTCCATCCGTCCTACATCCAGCCACCACCATCCATCCTTCCATCCATCCATCAGTCCATCCATCCGTCCATCAGTCCATCCTTCCACCCATCCATCCATCCATCCATCCATCCACCCATCCACCCATCCATCCACACATCCACACATCCACACATCCATCCACACATCCATCCATCCACACATCCATCCATCCACACATCCATCCATCCATCCACCCATCCATCAATCCTCCCCATCAACCATCCAACCATCATCTATCTTCACTCTATCCATCCAGCTATATATCTTCTATCTAGTATCTATCTACTATCTATCTATCGATCTATCTATCATCTGACTATCGATTACAAAAATCTACAGGAATCTATAATCTATCTATCTATCTATCTATCTATCTACACAACATCTACAGTGTCTATCTATCTATCTATCTATCTATCTTCTATTACACAACAATATACAGTATTATTTCATCTATCTATATATCATTATCTTCACATCTCTCTCAACAAAATCTACAGTGTCTATCTATCTATCATCTATTATCTATCTATCTATCTATCTATCTATCTACACAACATCTACAGTATCTATCTATCCATCATCTATCCATCCATCCAAAATATGTTCACATATATAATCGTTTATTTGTATTAATCCACACGTAAAAGCATGAAATTGATGTAAAATTCTATTGGTTTTACTCCATATTAAAACCTGATATTTAATGACACGTTTGCTTACTTTCTTCAAATAGTCTTATATCTCTGTGGACTAATAAAGGAATTCATTGATTAACTAATATATGTGAGACGCGCATTACTGAGCCCAATCAGCAGCGCTGATTATGATATTCATCCGTGTTTACAAAGATCATTACTTCGCATTTGGCTAATAAACCCTCGTCAAAATAGTCAAACTAATAGACTTTCACGAAATGAATCACCGTGATTTGAAATGTGCGATTATATGAATATTAATCCAAAATGTGTTTGTCGCGTTTAAAAATTGATTGAAACTGTCGATGTGAATATTCACCCGTGAGCTTATAGTTCATCATTCTCATTTTCATATTTCAAAAGCTTATTAGATATTTGTTTCTTGACCTAAAATTCGATTTTTAACGAAAAAAGAAATGAAAATGGAATATAATGTTCGTTATATAGGCCTTATCTACAAACGTAATATTTTATAGATTTACTCGTGATAGAATTAAATATCTTTAATAAATGAGCTGAGCAATACACAAAATACTTTTTTCTCATTCGAAGTAAGGAAAAGGAGTGTAAATCATAAACATAACATAACATACAATAAATAACTCTACATAACGTAATAATATTAATAAAACAAAACAAAAAGTCAGAGCAGCAGATTTTGTTTTTATATTTATAGTAAAAGTGCATTTATACTTATGCATTTATTTATAAATATTTATTTGTGAGAATTGTTTGCGATTTTCTAAATTCCAGGGCGTTGCTTAAACTAATATTATATACAAAACAATATGTGTCCCTGCAGCACAAAAGCAGTGTTAAGTCGCTGGGGGATATTTGTAGCAATAGCCAACAATACATTGTATGGGTCACAATTATACATTTCTCTTTTATGCCAAAAATCATTAGGATATTAAGTAAAGATCATGTTCCATGAAGATATTCTGTACAGGTCCCTAAGGGACGCCGTAATCTATCAAACTTTAATGGTTTGATTAGTATATGCTTGCTAATGGAACTTAGGCTCTTTGGGGGACATAACTTTAAATAAAGATATTTTCCGCCCCTCGCGACGGCTTTCTCACTATTAGATTTTTTCCTAACAAAAACGTTTTTCTTATTTTTTCCTATCCTAACAAACCATAGGTGAAGTAGGACATCAATATCAATGGAAAGCTATTATCATAGATCGGTGGGGGAGGGTGCAATTTTAAGAAAAGTACCTTATGACTGGTTTGTGCGCTCCATGGTCCCGCATATTAAAATGAAAATAATCTGATCATCCTTTACGCGCCTTTACGCGTTTAATATGCCACCTGAACTTCTAATTGTCAGTGGTGATGGCTTTAATAATGAGATTGTCAGGTCGGGTTTGTCGTCAAAAAAAAAAAAAAAGCACTTTTTTTCCCCCAAACCCTGGGGGGGGGGCGTGTAACCGACAGCGGAGTGCACGGAGATCCTCCCGTACCGGAACGATCAATCCGTTTCACCGCGTAATTGATGCTGCTTCCTGTAGGACCTCATAGTCTATAAACTCTCTCTCTCTCCTTACTCTCTACGCTGTCTCTCTCCTTCTGGTCATCCTGTAATGAGCGTTAGTTTGGCGCGGATCGGCTGTCATTTTAAGTTCTGTTTTTCCTTCCTGTGGTTGTATCTGCACAATGTCCTCAGATGCTGTATCTCTCTCTCTCTCTGAGAGTGTTCTCTGTGTGACAGTGAGATGAAGTGAGGAGGAGGAGGAGGAGGAGGAAGATGAGCTAAGTACAGACGACAAGACCCTGCAACAAACCTCCTCCTCCATCGCCTCCTTCTCCCGTCTGCTCTCGCTCTCTCTCTCTCAGTCCGTCGATTCAGGAATCTATATTTGACCCTGGAGCACAAAACCAGTCGTAAGGGTCAATTTTGTTAAATTTAGGTTTATGCATCATCTGAAAGCTGAATAAATAATCTTTCCATTGATGCATTGTTAGGATAGGACAATATTTGGCCAAGATACAACGATTCGGAAATCCAGGTCTTGAAGCTGAGGTGTGGCCAGAAAAATTTCTAAATATTGAGAAAATCATCTTTACAGTTGTTCAAATGAAGTTCTTATCAATGCATATTACTAATCAAACTTAAGTTTTGATATATTTACGGTAGAACATTTACTAAATATTTTCATGGAACATGATCTTTACTTAATATCCTAATGATTTTTGGCATAAAAGAGAAATTTATAATTTTGACACGTACAATGTTTTTTTTGGTTATTGCTACAAATATACCTGTGCTGCTTATGACTGGAACTTATGGAAAATTTCCCCACATGTTTTGTGAAATGAATATATCCCATGCATGTTAAATGTTCTCCGTGGAACCATAGATGCCAATAAAGAACCTTTACTTTTGAGCGTGATAAACATTTAGTATCTAAATTTTTTTTTTTGTGGGGGGGAAAAAAAAAGAAAAAAAGTTCTTAAGATACGTCACAGCATAAAAATCTTAAAGACTTTCCCCGCACTAGGTCTGTGCAGCAATCAATAGTTTTACGCTTCTTTACGGAACGATAGATGCCAAATAAAGAATCTTTATTTAACGAGCTTTTCGCTATTTAATGATTGAGTTCATTTCAGTGATCTGGGCTTGTTCTCTCTGCCGGTGTATGAAACATTTGCATACATGAGGAAAAACCTTACGATTTGGACTCAGATTTGGCACAGAGGTTCATTCAGTGTAAAAGAGAAATACAAGTCCAAATAAATAGGAAAAGAGTGCGTACATCATCTCAAATCGACGATCAATGATCCGAGACGTGTCTGTCTAATCGATCATGCCCGTGTTTTATATTGTAAACTAAAGCAACTGTTAAATCACAGCAGATTACACAAAAACACATTTCATGATTTGACATCGTTGCGTTGTTGTCTGCAGAATGCTGGGAAAAAAAAAGAATTTTTTGAATTTTTTTGCTAAAAAAAAAAAATAAAAAAAAAAGAGAGGATCATAGAGATAGGGTTGGGTGTACAGAAAAAAAAAAAGGGGGGTGTTGGGTGGGGGGGGGTTAGGGCGGCGTAGGGGTTTCTTGTTGGGGGGGGGGGGGGTTTGGTGTGTGTGTGTGTGTGTGTGTGTGTCCAAACGGGATTAAAGAAACAAAAGGACCCAGTGTTCCTTAAATCCCACAAATATCCAGCCTCTCTCTCCGGGACTCTCTGTATTAAAATCACCGTTTATTTTTAATAAATCATCTGTGTCTTTTGTGATTTTTATATTTACTTTAGACCTCGAGTTCAATCACACAATGTACGGACACGACATTTTCCATAATACATTAGTTCTGCGTTTATTAATCAGAAATATCAATATGTAGGCTAAACTGTGATTGGAAATTATATGGGACATAATTTGGAGTTCGTTTGTTTTGCAGTTGCTAATGAGAAATATTAATATGTAGGCTCAAATATACTTGGAAATGATTGTTGAAAGAATGTGCACACTTGTCTTGTAATTAAAGTAATGAAAATATTTGTCCCTTTTGTAGTTTTTTATTGTGGTTTTTAAAACTATTGAGAATAACAGAATTTCATCGATTTAAAATGCTCTTTAATATAGACGCTTGTCTTCTGGTGCTGTGCTGTGTTCGCTCTGTGCTTATCAGCTAGTGTTTTATATAGCTTCCCCCGTTGTGTGTCAGCTGGAGAGGGATGTTTGAGTCATATCTCAGCGCTGTATGATAATAGTTTTGTCGTATGATTGTGAGGATGTTAATGAGCGCGTGTAAAGCGGATTCTGCGCTTGTTAATTGAATCGGATTTCTTCTAGTTTCAAATCCACAGAAACTCTATAAGGGGTTTATCTGCAGATATAAAGAGACACAGACAGTATAACAGCCTCTGTTCAGACCTTTCATATCTCTCATATCTGTTTCAGATGTTCAGGCCGCGTCTCGAGCCGGCGGATACATCTTCTTCATCATCATCATCATCATCATCATCATCTTCTTCATCATCATCTTCATCATCTTCATCATCATCTTCTTCATCTTCATCTTCATCATCATCACAGGCAGAATTGGGATTCTGGATTCTCGTCGTGTCTGTTGGGAAGTTGGTGAGTCGAAACTTTTCATCTGTGGGGAAACACCTGTTCACTGCTTCAATGAATGTGTGTATATCGTGACGGTGTATGAATAATGTGACTGTGAATGACTGTGTATATCTTGCATTATAATATTGCATTCATTGAGTAAACTATTCACAGTGAGATATCAGCACTTTCTGCACTGACCTTCATTCCCCATTTTCCACAATCTTATTTACCCTTTCTTTATGAAATTGCCAAAAGTAACAACTTGTGTTTGTTTTTTTTTTTTTTTTGTTTTTTTTTGTTTACGAAAAGATTGGATGCATGTAAATATTTAAATTTGGTTATGTTTATTTTCTATTAGTTTACATATTTTAACTCCATTAAGTATAATTGTTAGCCCATAATATACTGACCAAAATCGAATTAGATTGTTTGGTCAACTTCCTGGCAAAGTGGTTATTGTTTTTTTGTACTGGATGCGTTACAACGCTTTTTTTTTGGAAGTACACAATGCAGGGATTTTCTAAGATATGGTAAAGAGTCACTTGTGGTCCGAGAGCTGGCTGCTGTTCCCTACGGTTTTTTGTGTTGTGTTCTTGCGGAATTTTTAGTTTCTTCTCGATGAGTGGTGGCACTAGGACCAGCCGACCTGAAATGAAGGACACACCACCACGATAAGAAGTTAGAGTAGTCATCGGCAAGGCCTAATGACACTAGACACACACAGCACTCACACACACCCCCAACCAGACACACACCCACACTACACCACACGACACAACACACGCACAAGCCAGCCTCTGCAGACACTCACTCCTCTGCACACTGACACGCACCCGACGACAGAGAAGCACACCAGGACACACACCACACACCAAACCACACCCACACACACCGCCTACACACACGCATACAAGCAGGCCAGACACACACACACACACACAAACGTTCACACACACAATTCTCAGAACACTCTCTCCCTCTCACCCACACACACACACACACATCATCACACACACACACACACAGATCACAGAACACCAGACACCAGACTGCACAAAACAACACGCCCCACAACACACCTGCGAGCTCGCTCGCATCGCCACGACACTGCCTGCACACACCCTCACTCCCTCACACACGGCACGTACCCTCTACACACAGTGTATCGTGTGAGGTATGTGGGAAAGGAACAGGGTCTGTTCACGTCTTACGTTATGGATGGATCTTGAGGCGGGCGCTGTGACAACTCGTCCCGGTCTGTTATCTCTAGATCTCGTCAGGGCCTTCTAAAACTAGCGAGTACCGCCCTTCTATATCTGCCTGAGCTAAACGTTTCACACACATTAGTTAACGCTGCTCAAACCTAGAGCATACCTGATCTCACCTCTTTCATCCGTTACCACGCTCTCACGAGATACGCATCTCAGAGCTCTCCTCTTCTCCAACAGCGTCAGGGTGCTACTCACACTGATCATGGTCATTTCTCGCAAGATAAGCCTGACAAATCCAGCTTACCAGGTACAGTCTCAGATGTTCTAACAAGGTTCTCTCAAACGTCTGATAAAAGTCACACTATGAAACGTCATTCGAGTTATCTGTCTTATATGTTCTCAAATGAAGCACAACACATTAGTTAACCTCGTTTTTTATTTCTTAACATTTTAGGTTTGACCATTCCTCTTAACATTTAAAAAAAAAATGTTACACTTGTTTCAGAATGTTCAAAAGTAACTCTGCTCCCCTTAATCGAAATGAAAACATAAAAAAATGGAACCTTTGCGTCAGTGAACATTCCGAACATTCTAATATTTTGTTAGCTGTGTACCTTGGAATGTAAGTTGGAGTAAAGCACCGTGCGTCGTGCTCAATGTAATGTTGGTCCTGAGAGAGTAATACAGCATTGATACCGGATTAGCATTGTGTAGATGCTTTTCAAGTAACCCTCATTGCATTCACGGTGTTACCTCTCATCATTCCTGCATGCCTGTGAAATCGAACCCTGACCTTGCATTGCTAGCGTCCAAGAGTGGTTCGAGTACTGAACATAGGCTCTCAAAATGTTTCAAACCTCATCTGGTAATCTGCCGTCTCTCAACACCCTATCAGGGTTATGTACAGCAGTCTGCTCACACGCATGTGAACACCCAGCACATACGTTCACCGATTGGGGTCATAATATGCCTTTTATCTTAAAAGAGTATCAGTGACTTACTCGGACTAAAAGAGGCGGAAAGAGGCAGGTGTACGTCGAGAGTTGTGACGAGACACGACAGAGCGACAGCCAGTGAAAGTGGACGAATCACAAGTTAGTGTGAGTGAGTTTGTTGGTTTTGGTGCACAGACATAACAGTATTGGAGAGCCAGACACGGACAGAGAGAAACGTCGTGCTATAGACACATCAGTACGGGAGAGAACGGGATGAATGGTATGGGTATGTAGGTTCAGGATGGAGATGTGAAGGAAAGGGCCGGAGGAAGAGGGTGGGCGGGGCTTATTCTTCCTCTGATTTGCTGGTCTCTAAAACTATTGGCTTTATGATTGTTTCTTTTCTAGTTTAGTCATATCTCCAGACCAGTCTTGAATGTTTAGATCATCCACGTAATGTTATAGTATTCGAGCTGTTCAGTTTAGCTTCCTGAACTGCAGAACTAAATTATGGTTCGATTCCTGATGGCTGACGATTTCTGATAACAGATGTAATTTTCCTTTTAAAGAATCTCTATTTTGTTTTTCTTCAATTCACTATAGAACACTTTTTCTCATACGTTCGCTCACTTTTCAAAACTCGGCAACATTTTGTATTTGTATTGTGAACACGACATAGTTTTCTGTCAAACTGAGGAGTAACTTTGTAAACATAGCGAAATGATCCTTGATGTTACTACCTTTCTTAACCTACAGCCGTTACTTATGTTAGTTTGAGTGTGCTGAAGTGCTGAAATAAAGGGAAACCCAAAACTCTTCCACAGGTGATCTTCCGGCAACTGAAATAGCATTTCGTGTAAGATTGTACTTCAATGTAGTCTGTATTTTACTTCAGAAATTGCTTGTAATTTACAATTATTACAAGAAATCGGCATGTAATGCATTGAATTAAATGTGAAATTGTTAAGTAGAAAGACTGAAATGGTAAACTCCAGTAATCTCCAGTAAATTACAGCACAACATTATTCCTGAGAATCCAATGAAAAGACTAACACTGTGTAGGTGTTCAGTTTTTGTAGTATTTCTTTGTTTAGATCTGTAATATATGTCACTCTGGTATTACTGTTGGAACAGATCAGAGCTGGGTAATATTGAGTTTTGTATTATGCAGGAGTTGAACTCAAGTTGATCAGGATTGTAAAGAGCATGTAAACAGGTCTGTAGCTTCGTTGAGTTTTGCTGTGTTTGTGTCGGAGTGAGAGAAGAGTTCATGTCATTTGAAAGATGTCTTCATTGAATGTATTTTGTGCCGAAGCGATGATAAATGATCCAGTTTATCCACACAGACGCTGTTAGGAGAGTTTTAGTCAAACTGACCTGAGTGTTGGGAAATGGAGTCTTCTCTTTTCTAAACCTTACATGCATCTAAAATTAAATTTTTTTTTAACATAAACTTGCAGTCATGAGAATGGAGTCATTTGGTGATTGTTTTGAAGACATTCATAGATGAGCTGATGAAGAGACATATGAGACATCTGGACTCAGACAGATTGATAATCCACAGCAGACAGCAGGTGGCTGTGTGTGTGTGTGTGTGTGATGTGTGTGGGTTTGTGTGTGTGTGTGATTGGGGGTGTGGGGGTGGTGTGTGTTATGGTGTCCATGTGTGGTTGTGTGTGTCCCAGTGTTGTGTGGTTGTTGTCAAGGATGTGTGTTGTGTGTAGTTGTGTCCTTGTTTGTGGGGTGATGGTGTGTGTGTGTGGGGTGGGGTCAAGGTGTGTTGTGTGTTGTGGTGTGTTGTGTTGTGTTGTTGTGTGTGTTGTTCAATTGGTGTGTATGTTGTCATGTGGGTGGTGTTTGTTTTTGTGTTGGTGTGTGTGAGGAGTGATGAGGAATGATTGAGTGAGTATAGTGGATGAGTGCGTGTGTTTATGGTATCAAATTGGAACAAAAAAAACAGGGGAACACATTTTTGTATAATGACACAGGTATTACAGGGATACGAAAAGTTGATCTTGTTCAGACATACCCTCAGTGTCCCGCACTTTTTCACAACGCTTAAAATCACACAGAATATTGTATGATACTGATCTTTCAATAGCAAACGTCTGCCGTGTAAGGGTATGCTTAGGTTTAGGGTTGGTTTAGGGCAATAGAATATACGGTCTGTAGAAAAACCATTACGCCTATGGGAAGTCCCCACTTTTCACAAAAACAAACCGTGTGTGTGTGTGTGTGTGTGGGTCCGTGGTTGTGTGTATGTCCAGGTGTGTTTGTGTGTTGTGTGTGTGTGTGTGTCTGTGTGTTCAGTGTGTGTGTGTGTGTGTGGTGTGTGTGCGGGTGTGTGTGGTGTGTGTGCGTATGGGACCCATGGGTGTGGTGTGTGTGTGTGTGATAGTTTGTGTTGTGAGTCAGAGTTTTTGTTATTTTTTGGTTATTTCCTCTAACCTATGGTAAATCCTGAATGCTTTAGAGCCACAGACTTTGTTTGCTCTCTTTTTAACGAAGACACTTGGCAGATTATCACTGAAGGAAAAAAAGTGAAAAAATTGAACACGCAAAAAATTATAGAAAGTGGGCGGGGGGATTTGTTTGAAAAAAAAAAAATGATTATTAAACTTTTTTCCCAAAAAGTACTGATTTTTCAGTGGCTGCTTTCTATGCAGTATGATTTTTTATCCAAAAGAATGTTTTACTGTAAAAACTGTGAGAGAAGTGAGCAAGTTATGTTCCACATTTGAGACAAATTTGAACAAATTTATTTTGGTCAAAATGACTGCTGTTTGAAGTTCATTTGGGTTTCACTTCAGTGATTTGAGGAGGTTTATGTGATTCTGCATAATGTTAATCATAGGAAATGTCCCAAGCTGAATTCACTCTGACTGTGTTGAACTGTGAGCGTGCAGTGAAGTAATGAATCACTGTTTGCGATGTTGGGCAACTGGAAGTGAGGTAAATGCTAACAAAGATTTGTTGTTCTGTCTGTGTGTTTAAAGCAGATATGGAGTCTCATTCACACAGAATGATTAATAAGCTCAGGTGGGTGGGCTCGAATTTGTGTTAATTGTGCATGCCTACCACACAACACACACACACACACACACACACACTTGAGCCATGTGTCCCAGCATAAGCCTTCATGCATGAGCACACAACACATTCTGTTTGTGCTTGGGTACATTGTGTGTGTGTGTGTGTATGAGAGAGAGAGCTGGTGCTGATGGGGTCAGGGGTCGGGTGGTGGTACAGTGGTAATAGAGGGACGCGCGTGTGTGTTTGTGTCCAGATGGCATCGGCTGATGGAGAGAATGAGAGTAATGCAGCAAGTGGAACAGTAGCACTAATCCACCTCCATCCTGCACGTGCCACGCAAACACACTCATACACACACACTGACACACACACACACCAACAGACACACACACCACACACACACAGACACACTCACACAAACACACACACCCCACCACTACACTCACATTTTTCACACAGTTTTAACATCTCATAATAGTATTTGGGCCTGACCTGAAACCTCCACTTCGGCTCCGGGCCCCTTGTGACTCTACTAATACCACAAACAGACCAATGATTTACAGTTATTTTTTTAAATATATTTGTTTTTTCATTATTCTATTTAATTATTTTTGGTATTGGTGGACAATGCAAATGTTGTTTACGCATTATATAACTCATATTTGGTATTTTCTATAAATAGTGCACTAATCCCAGTGGTCCGTTGCTTCACAGACGGAACTGCTGGATAAACTGTGATCTAACCAACCCGGTCTCATGGCAAATACGACTAA
Organism: Sinocyclocheilus anophthalmus; assembly: GCA_018155175.1. NCBI lineage: Eukaryota > Metazoa > Chordata > Actinopteri > Cypriniformes > Cyprinidae > Sinocyclocheilus > Sinocyclocheilus anophthalmus. Next base: position 391,111 of record JADLZN010005995.1, on the reverse strand, counting down.
CCTAGAATGAAACAACAGCTCATGCTCAATATTGTTCAAACATTTGGAATCATTAATAATTAAGAATTAAGAGCCGATCTCTTCTGCTCATCAAGGCTGCATTAATTGGTTTTAGAATACATTAAAACGTGGAATATTATTACCAGGTGGTGGGGTTAAACACTGTAATCTCTGTTTAAACTTAGATGGGGGGGTGGATTCTGTTGGGGGAGGGTGGGGGGGGCTGCGAGGGGGGGCTGTATTGGTTGCACATCAAATCCTCCAGTCTTCATGTCACCTGATCTTCCAAAATCATTAAATATGCTGATCTCTGCCGAAAACATTTCTGATGTAATCATGTTGAACCAGTTGTGCTGCACAATATTTCTGTGGAAACCGTGATACATTTTATTTTTCAGGATTCACAGATGAACAGAAAGTTCAGAAGAACAGCATTTATTTGAAATAGAAACCTGATGCTGATTTCTTTAGTGTTTCTGGAACATTTGAGTAAAACAGTCATCTGTAGCATCTAAAGTAGCTGCAGTGACTGTAATTAATCTCCAAAAGGGTTTGGAGACATTCTCTTCATTTTATACAGTCATCTGTGAATACAATGATGCTCAAACTGATGCTGAGTGTTTGGTTCATGATCACACAAGGTGCTGGACTGATTTGAACTCCTGACCACACACACACGCACACAGTCTCACAATGGTTCTCTGATTCTTAATTGGTGCTGTAATCCTGAGGAATGTCTCTAATTAGGAAATACTGCAGTTCAGATTCTTACCAGCCTGTTCCTGCACAACACACACACACACACACGTTATTATCAAATGATCACATATCATAGACTTGAATGTGTGTGTGACTTGAAATGAAATCTGGAAACTGTTCCCCAATGACAACTAGTTAACACACACACACACACACAGGTGAAGGTTCAGGTAGATCTGCAGTGTGTGAAGGGTCGGGAGTGTGTGTGTGTGGGTGTGTGTGTGTGTGAGTTATTGAGGGTGACAGCGGGTCTGTGTATTAGGGTTCATGCATCAGTCCTGCAGCCTGTTTTAGCCTCTCTAATCTGGATTTACCATCAGCAGTGTGTCAGCAGCACACACACACACACACACACACACAAGGCGACCCAGCACCGCCGGGCCGAGTAGGAACACGATACGAGATCCTGTTGTGCCGACATTCTGACGTACTTTTTGCTCCGACGTCTTTGGCAGAATCTGATCTGATCTATCAAAAAACATGAACTAAAGCAGACCGGTTTAAATACATCAGTATCTGTTCACTGCAGGTACTTAAAATTTGTGTGAATGTGATTCATCAGATCACGTGTCTGTATCTGCAGTATCTTTTCTCATACATCACTTTTCTTCATTATGTTTGACGTCTCAATATATTTAAATCAGCTGGTGTTTGGGTGATTTTTAGTGAATGTATCAAGTCAGTTCTAATCACATTAACTAGCAACACTAACCAAAAACCTAACCTCACTTCATCTTCAACACTATATGTACTGGTTTAGCATTTCAAACCCAACAAACGGTCTGTTCAATTTTCTGCACTGTAAAAAAAAATGATTCTTCGAAGTTGTAAACAAATATGACTGAAGTACATTTGATAAGAAGATGCTATTTCAGGTTTTCTACTTCAAAATTTTATGTTGCATTCTTTGTGAAAATCAGTTTCTGAGTGAAAATTGTTTCAAATCTGTTTTTAGTGAGATTGTAAAGTGTATTCATAATACGTGACACATGATTTGATATGTAATGAATGGCTTTCAGACATTTGTAAGTGTGACTGAAGTAAGCAGATATTTTCAAAGCTGCTGGATGTTTTCTTTAGACCATCATAACATATTTGATGTGCTGTTTCTCTGTGTTTCAGGGTTCCTTACACTGGATTCTAGATTTTTATTCTTCAGTGCTTCCCAGACTCTTCTAGTGTTTGATACAAGGATGTTTTCAGGGTATTTTTCCAATTATATGTCACAAACAACTCACCAGAACTGAAGATTCTCCTCTTCAAGGCAAGACAGGTGAATAGGGTAAACATTTTTATAATACACATACATACCCAGTTGATTGACATTAAGAATTGCAAAAATAATTTGTATATTACAAGATTTTTTTAAATTATTTTTTAAAATATTGTTGTTTTTAAATGCTTATGCACTGATTTTCCAAACTATAAATCTGAACACTGGATAAAGCCAGGTTAAGGCCAGCCAGGTGAATAGGGTAAACAATGTTTTATAATTACACATACAACCCAGTTGAGTTGACATAAGGAAGTGGCAAAATAAGTTGCTATTATTACAAGATTTTTAAAATTATTTTTAAAATATGTTTTTTTTAAATGCTGTCTGCACGTGATTTCCAAACCTATAAATCTGAAACACTGCTAAAGCAGGTTCAAAAATTCTTGTTTATTGTGGACATATTAGAATGAAATATTTTTACTGAGGGGATTTTGGATATCTGTTTTTATCACTCTATAAATCACAAAATACTGTCAACAGAAAGAAAACAAATGCATTTTCGCCATGTTTTTAGGAATATAATGCTGTATAAACCAGTGTGAAGGATATATTAACAAACCCCTCAGTAAAAACATTCACAATATAGATATGAATAAAACTGCTAAGTTTTGGGCCTGTAAGTTCTGCTGAAGTGGATAAACAAACTTTTTAAAAGATAAAGTATTGATAAATGAAATAACAGACGCAAACACAGAAAAGTGCAATAAAACTTGTGTGACTTTTGGAGTTCTTTCCACCAGTCATGAAACAATGCTTTATGAAACGCAATAGCCAAAATCCACAGCGATCCTATAGAGTTTTTTTTTCCCTTGGGGGGGGCACTAAATAATGTGTAAATATTGGTGTAAAAAAAAAACTAAAGATCTGCTTAATGATTTCTTTTTTTAAATACCTTGTTTAAGAGAGCAACAATTTTAAAACATAAAGTGCCATTAATAGTATGATCATCTATTATATCCACATTCTACACAAGCGTTTAATTTCAATATTGGTGGGTAAGGAATATTAAAGTTTACATATCATGGTTATCTGAGGTTATAGGTATATACCTGTCAAACATAAATCAAAACTAACTTAGTTAAACAATGGAAGTTAAAATGAACAATTTATGTGTTTACATCATGATCAGCAAATATATTTCATATGAAATGCGCCTCTTTGTCAATGCCGTTGAATCAGAACCTAACTGCGCTGTCGCTCAAATAGTGCCTGAGGGTTTTTCACTAGCCGCCTTCCTGTCGAGTCACATTTGAGACTGTATCTGTCCCTGTCCCCGCTTTCCGCTCTGTGCCCTACCCCTGCGAATAAATGGAACTGGAGATCCCCGTCAGCCCTCCCCCTGGTCTAACCATGTAGCCGGAATTCTGCATCTCCCGGGTTCTGCCGCTTCTCACCTGCACTGACCATTAAGTTTCCCGTACAATTCTATTCATGCCATTTGAGTTTAATTTGCCTTGACGGGTCGCACTGCACGGCCACCCTTCATGTACAACATTGAAGTCACCCTAGCCTGACGTTCCCCCGCAGAAATACATATCACTGTCTTTTTAACACGCCCTCCATGTGGACTGTAGCT
>JADLZN010005995.1:307500-382500 GCA_018155175.1 Sinocyclocheilus anophthalmus | reverse complement strand
TATTTCTTCACTAGGGCTAACCAGGTCCTGTAGAGATATGTAGAATTTCGTAAAGCAGGACTGTATGTCTGTGAGGAGGTAGTGGTTGTGTACGCGCCAACATCGCTTGCTGCCCTTACCTATCAAAAGCACCTTTGTGTGTGTCGATGTTTCACCTGTAGAGCCGATAAAGCACTCCAGCGTGAGCAAACATGGCCAGCACTAGGTCAGAGGCCAAGCATTAATGTATTTCGTGTTGCACAATCGCCTGTGTTTCGCGCGAGCAGGCTTCCGTATGCATGCAGGGCCTTGTCTTCGCTCTACCAAGGAACTACAGAATCGCGAAAAGTACAAGATTTCACGAAGTAACTGATGTGTATTATTTTACTCACTAAAATCCCAGTGACTTTCTCCTGTCGAGCACAAAAGAAGATGTTTAGGAGAACGTTCACGCTGCTCTTTTACATACAGGCAAAGTGAATGTAAACCCATACGCAAAAAATATCTTTTTTTTTTCTGGCCAAAATATACATTGTAAACAGTGAGGTTAAATGAAATATATTTTTGAAATTTTATTTCAAATTGTATATACGAAAATATCTTTTAAAATGTATTTCAAGGGCAAGAAAAAAAAAATAAATTTCCAGTCTGACAGTAGTAGCCTAATTTATTTACATGCAAATTTGGATTGGAATAAGACCTACAAGTGATAAAAATAAATAAATAACATTTTATAAATGTCTTACATGTTCACAACAAATACAGTTGTTCTTCAAATGAGAAAAGTGAATGTAGTTTCGTGGATTGAAAATATATGGAGTATATGGATATATTTATACTTTCAAGATATGTTTTCATAAATACACAAAAAACACATGGGAAGATGTTTGATTTTTGTATATTTTGAAATATATTTAATATATTTACACTATATTTCGAATTAATCGTATAGGATTTGTATTTTGCTGTATGGGACTGGATGCTGTTGACGTCTGAGAAGGATAAAAAACACTTTATTAAAGTTGCATAAGAGTCGCTCATATCATAATGCATACTGACGTTATAGGATAGTTTGCACGCTTTTTTAAAAACCACTCACACACTCCAGGCATGTACAAACCAGCGATGTTTGACATTACTAAAGGTGAACCTGGTCAAACATTTCTGGAGGGGAACACTTGACTTAGAATAGCTCACTGACAAATAGTATGAATGCGAGTGACGACAGAATGCTTTCTTAAAATACAGTGCGCTAGTCATATGAACTACTGCTCTGATGCTTCTTGTTCACCTCCACTGTGTGTAAAGCAGTATGTTCATATGCATTAGATTCCATTCAACCTGGTTTTGATCTGACTGTTCATTCTTCATTCATTCTTACTGTCTGTTAAACAGTCATTTACTTCAAATATGTGTCCCTGCAGCACAAAAGCAGTGTTAAGTCGCTGGGGGATGTTTGTAGCAATAGCCAACAATACATTGTATGGGTCACAATTATACATTTCTCTTTTATGCCAAAAATCATTAGGATATAAAAAAAATGTTCCATGAAGATATTTTGTAAATTTCTACCGTAAATATATCAAAACTTAACTAAAGATTAGTAAAATGCATTGCTAAGAACTTCATTTGAACAACTTTAAAGATGATTTTCTCAATATTTAGATTTTTTTGCACCCTCAGATTCCAGATTTTCAAATAGTTGTATCTCGGCCAAATATTGCCCTATCCTAACAAACCAAGTTCTCAAGTTGGTCAAGAATTTGAATCTGTGAATGTGTTTTCAAAAGTGTCACTCTTTAACATCAGGACTGATCAAATCTGTTGATCTGTTCCTGACCTAAATAACCTGTTTGACACCAGCGGCTCTCACATAACTGCAGGTAACCGGTTGAGCTCGTTCCACAGCAGAAAACTCCACGCTTCTCTGCTATCTCTGAGTCTGAACAGACACATACACACTCGTGACAGAGAAGCGCGGGAACCAGTGTTTGTGTGAGGCCAGGAGGGGGCGGGGCTGTGGAAGAGTCCCGCCCCCACAGACGGTTCTGACCCGCCCACACTGGCACACACACACACACTATAGAAATACACACTCTGTTGGGACACACACAGACACTCTTAAATTGCATATAAACACACATTCTCATAATGCTTTTAATCCTGAGCTAATGAGATTTTCTGTCACCTAAACCTAACCTAGATGAAAAGCTCTTTCAAAGATGAGGCTCTTTCTTGCTATTCTGTGGCTTTTGGACATCATAAAATGTAGAAAGTCAAAGAGTTTTTACAATAATTATTTGTTTAATCATGATGTGGAACATCTGAAAAATGATTTTGGTCAAGCTCAGGCAAATAAATGCAAGCATTTATGAAGCAAAATCTATGCAATGGAAGTCCACCCTCAAAATCAAGGAATAAAACAATAACAGTTTGATTTGAAAAATGATCTTAGAAAACTCACGTTCCTTTGTCCATTTATCAAGTCAAGCTTATCTGGTAATAAACTAGTCATAATATCATTTAATATCTTTTGTTTTCAGATACAAAGATAAAGAAGATGTTCTATTTACTTTTTAAAGTACATTATTGATGCGTCAATATATCATTGAAACTGTATTATTAATATTTGTATTTATTTATTTATTGAATTCTTTAATTCACATACCACTCACTCACACACACACACACACACACACACTCACACACTCACACACTCACACACTCACAGGTTTGTTTTTGTGAATTGTGGGAACATTCCATAGGCGTAATGGTTTTTATACTGTACAAACCGTATATTCTATTGCCCTACACCAACCCTACCCTTAAACCTACCCCTCACAGGAGACTTTGTGCTATTTCAGATTTTCAATACACTCCATTCTGTGTGATTTATAAGCGTTTTGAAAAGTGGGGACATGGGGTAATGTCCTGAAAAGTCACCTTCTTCTTGTAATACCTGTCATACCTTTGTCTTTATACACATTTATGTCCTCATTTGTCACCAAACGCGTACACACACACACACACCCCTCGCACTCTCACACACACACCATTTGGCAGATTACATGAACATTTTATGAGAAACGGATGATAGATGTTTGTGATAGATAGATATATACAACCCGATTTCCAAAAAAAGGTTTGGGACCCTGTACAAATTGTGAATAAAAACAGAATGCAATGATGTGGAAGTTTCAAATTTCAATATTTTATTCAGAATACAACATAGATGACATATCAAATGTTTAAACTGAGAAAATGTATCATTTTAAGGGAAAATAAGTTGATTTAAAATTTCATGGCATAAACACATCTCAAAAAAGTTGGGACAAGTCCATGTTTACCACTGTGTGGCATCCCCTCTTCTTTTTATAACAGTATGCAATCGTCTGGGGACTGAGGAGACAAGTTGTTCAAGTTTAGGAATAGGAATGTTGTCCATTCTTGTCTAATACAGGCTTCTAGTTGATCAACTGTCGTAGGTCTTCTTTGTCGCATCTTCCTCTTTATGATGCGCCAAATGTTTTCTATGGGTGAAAGATCTGGACTGCAGGCTGGCCATTTCAGTACCCGGATCCTTCTTCTACGCAGCCATGATGTTGTAATTGATGCAGTATGTGGTATGGCATTGTCATGTTGGAAAATGCAAGGTCTTCCCTGAAAGAGACGACGTCTGGATGGGGGCATATGTTGTTCTAGAACTTGGATATACTTTCAGCATTGATGGTGCCTTTCCAAATGTGTAAGCTGCCCATGCCACACGCACACTCATGCAACCCCATACCATCAGATATGCAGTCTTCTGAACTGAGCGCTGATAACAACTTGGTTTGTCCTTGTCCTCTTTAGTCTGGATGAAATGGCGTCCCAGTTTTCCAAAAAGAACTTCAAATTTTGATTCGTCTGACCACAGAACAGTTTTCCACTTTGCCACAGTCCATTTTAAATGAGCCTTGGCCCAGAGAAAACGCCTGCGCTTCTGTATCATGTTTAGATATGGCTTCTTTTTTTGACCTATAGAGTTTTGGCCGGCAACGGCGAATGGCACGGTGGATTGTGTTCACCGACAGTGTTTTTTGGAAGTATTCCTGAGCCCATGTTGTGTTTTCCATTACAGTAGCATTCCTGTATGCAGTGCCGTCTAAGGGCCCGAAGATCACGGGCATCCAGTATGGTTTTCCGGCCTTGACCTTACGCACAGAGATTGTTCCAGATTCTCTTAATCTTTGGATGATATTATGCACTGTAAATGATGATAACTTCAAACTCTTTGCAATTTTTCTCTGAGAAACTTTCTGATATTGTTCCACTATTTTTCGCCGCAGCATTGGGTGAATTGGTGATCCTCTGCCCATCTTGTCTTCTGAGAGACACTGCCACTCTGAGGGGCTCTTTTTATACCCAATCATGTTTTTGCCAATTGACCTAATAAGTTGCAATTTGGTCCTCCAGCTGTTCCTTATATGTACATTTAACTTTTCCGGCCTCTTATTGCTACCTGTCCCAACTTTTTTGGAATGTGTAGCTCTCATGAAATCCAAAATGAGCCAATATTTGGCATGACATTTCAAAATGTCTCACTTTCAACATTAGATATGTTATCTATATTCTATTGTGAATAAAATATAAGTTTATGAGATTTTTAAATTATTCCATTCCTTTTTTACTCACAATTATACAGTGTCCCACTTTTTGGAATGGGTTTGTAGATAGATAGAGAGATAGATAGATGTTGTGTATATAGATAGATAGATAGATAGATAGATATGGTGTTCTTGTGCCAGGTGTTTGTGATAGAGGAGAAATGCAGAAGTGATCTCACAATCAAACAGCACAAACACATGTTCAAACCACAGCCAGAAATGGCTGTCACAGATGGTCACAGATGGTTTTTATAGAGAAACAAACCTCAGAGAACATGAGAGTTTATTCACACTGATGTTCTGACGCTGGGAATAAATTACGTTGGAAGCAGCTTCACTGAATGATGGATTCGTATGCTATGAGAACTGAATCTCATGTGTGTGTGTGTGTGTGTGTGTGTGTTTTCAGGCTCGCAGTAAACAGAATGGGGAATTCGCAGCCATTAAAATCATCAAAATGGAGCCTGGTAAGAGCAGCATTTAACAGACTGACCTGTCTTGAGATCATTTGAATCATGATGTGCTGCTCACAGTCCGTCTGTCTTTCAGAGGATGATTTCTCTGTCATCCAGCAAGAGATCGTGATGGTGAAGAGCTGCAAACACAGAAACATCGTGGCCTATCACGGCAGTTACATCAGGTGAGACACAGGAGAAGATTCCGCTCTCATGATGCATTCAGATCTTTCACTTCCCTTTAAACTATTGTCTGAAAAATTGTAACACATTTGAATTTGTTCGTCCACTAGATGCAAAATATCTCATTTAGCCAATAAATTACTTCTAGTAATAAAATAACAAAAATTCCAGGTAGCAACACAATAAATATGATTTAATATATTCTTTGTTACAAATGCATAATTTCAAGTTTTGTCAGTATTTCAGTAGCTTCTTTTTTTACTTTAATGATACTCCACAACAAATTTTCTTTGATACTGAATTTTAGTATTTTTTTTGCTTAAATTATGAAATGATCCTTCACAGGTTGGACTCTGTTCTGAGCTGAGTTTTGATTGGATATAATATGTAAAACATTCCTGAATAAGTTTAAATCCTCATGAATGGTGACAATTAAGCAAATGTATAAAGATGAGACATGACAACACAACACAACAAGAAAAGATCAAATAGAGTCAGCAAAACAATAATGCTGTTACGGTAACTGTATTGTATGTCATATATGCTGGGAAATCACAAACTCAGTGTTGCTCAACATGAAATTCTTAGTTCTGTCATCTGTGTTTGACTAATTAGGAAAACATTCAGGGGAATCTGTTTATGTAGCGTCATGGAATTCACATTTCTTTTATTACTTTTTTGACCCGTAATCATGAAAATATATAGCTGCTATTGTTACTAACTCCATCTTTATTAATACATTAATCTAGTGTTGTTCAGCTTCAGTTCTCATTGTCTGTCACTGAAATCAGAATCAAACTCGGATGAGTCTCATATCTGGAAAAACAAGAGCTTGAGAACAAGTTTGACTGTGTGTGTGTGTGTGTGTGTGTGTGAGTCTCTCTCTCTGTGTGTGTGTATGTTTGTGTGTGTGTGTGTGTGTGTATGTTTGTGTGAGTGTGTGTGTGTTATGTTTGTGTGTGTGTGGGTTGTGTGTGTGTGTGTGTGTGTGTGTGTGTGTGTGTGTGTGTGTGTGTGTGTGTGTGAGTCTCTTTCTCTGTGTGTGTGTATGTTTGTATGAGTGTGTGTGTGTGTATGTTTGTGTGTGTGTGTGTGTGTGTGATCTCTCTCTCTGTGTGTGTGTATGTTTGTGGTGGTGTTTGTTTGTTTATTTTGTGTGATTGTGTTTGTGTGTGTGAGTCCTCATCTCCTGTGTGTTGTGTATGTTTTTATGATGTGTGTTTGTGTATGTTTGTGTGTGTTTGTGTGTGTGTGTGTGTAGATGATCTGACTGTATGTGTGTGTGTGTGTGTGTGTGTGTCTCTCTCTGTGTGTGTGTGTGTGTGTGTGTGTGTGTGTGTGTGTGTGTGTGTGTGTGTGTGTGTGTGTGTGTGAGTCTCTCTCTCTGTGTGTGTGTGTGTGTGTTGTGTAGTTAGTGTGTGATTGTGTGTGTGTGTGTTTTGTGTGTATTTTGTGTGAGTGTGGTGTGTTTGGTCTCTTCCTCTCCTCTTTGTGTGGTTTGTGGTGTGTGTTTGTGTGAGGGAGTGTGTGTGTGTGTGTGTGTGTGAGAGGCTCTCATCTCTGTGTGTGTGTATGTTTGTGTGATGTGTGTGGTTTGGTGTGTGTATGTTTGTGCGAGTGTGTGTGTGTGTCTCTGTGTGTGTGTGTGTGTGTGTGTGTCTGTTTGTGTGTGTGTGTTTGTGTGTGTGTGTGTTGCAGATGAATAAACTGTGGATCTGCTTGGAGTACTGCGGTGGAGGATCTCTGCAGGACATTTACCACGGTAAACAGGGCCTGTCGTCTCTCTCACACCAGTGTTTTTACTCGTTAACTTAGTTTCCTGTTTTGCACGACAGTGACGTGTATAAAAATATCTTCAGCCTCTCAAAGCCTTTGGGTCTCTAAAAACAGCCCTGAACGCTGCGTGTGACGATGAGATGATATAATGGAACATGATTTAAATGTTGCTTGGAAAAATGTTTAATTCTGTCAGAATACAGAGCTTTCAGTGGAGAAAGATGCTTTTGCATCCAGATGGTGTAATTTTGAGATTGATTGATTGATTGATTTATTCATTCATTCACTCTAAAAAATGCTGGGTTGTTTCAATCCAATTTTAGGTCAAATATGGACTAAACCAACTTTTGGGTAAAACATCAGTAAAATTAAAAACCTACAACAAATTGCAACAACCCGCATTTTTAGAGTCTCATCTAACTTTTTGCTAAACGCCCTTCATTCTACTTTTTTTTTTTTATTTTAATTATTTATTTATCATTTATTTTTATTTTTATTAATTGATTTATTTACTCTACTTTCTAAACGATCTTCATTCTAGTTTTTATTTAAAACAAAGAATTGTTAATATTTATATCTATCTATCTATCTATCATCTATCCATCCATCCATCCATCCATCCATCCATCCATCTATTTTATTTTGAAATTTTATTTTAATATTGTTATTTATTTTTTTATACTATTTTCCCCAAAACTCCCTTCAATAAGTATTCCGAGGCCTTTCTATCTAGACTGATATTTGTCTCTGGTACTTGTAATTAAAGTACATAAATAAATATATGACACAGTTTCCAGGGTTTCTCTGTAGTGTAGCCGCAAACATGGTCAGGTTGAGTAGTTTTTGAGTGTCCTGCTGTCTGATTGTGATTGTGATGTGTCTCTGTGTGTCAGTGACCGGTCCTCTGTCAGAGCAGCAGATCGCTTACGTCTGTCGAGAGATGCTGCAGGTGACAGACTCTTCATGTTCAAATACACAATTATAACACAACACACTTCTTTTATGAGACACATGCTCTCTCTGTCTGTCAGGGTCTTGATTATCTTCACGGACAGAAGAAGATCCACAGAGACATCAAGGTAAAGTCACACACTTCACCAGACAGCCGTCTCCATCAGCGAGCCGTTCAGTCAGTTACTCTGAGTTTGTGTTTTCCAGGGTGCAAATATTCTTCTGAATGATCATGGAGAAGTCAAACTGGGTTTGTAGAACGACTGAAGACCATTAAACTTGTCTCACTCCATCTGGCTGTGTGTCTAACACTCCTCTTTCTCTCTGTTTCCAGCCGACTTTGGCATCTCGGCACAAATCACAGCCACGTTTGCCCGTCGAATGTCGTTCATTGGGACGCCGTATTGGTGAGATGAACCTGATGATCGGTTCATTTTAGGCTTGTTTCAGAGTTCTGACTATAGCCACACTTCAGCTCACAAGAACGTTCTCAGAACGCTCTGCTAACGTTTCCGTCAAGTTATGAAAATGTTCTATGAACATTCAAAATGTCAGGTATTTTAAATATTTAAAAAATGTGTTTCCCTGGTTTGTAAACATTATGGGAATGTTACATTTGAATGTTTTTTGAACATTCTGAAACATTTAAAAAACGAACATCCAACTAAAATGTTTCGGGAAAAATGTTCCATGAACGACATATAAATAATATTTTTGTGCTAACATTTGGAGAACATTATTAAAGACCAGATACCTTTGAACAAATGTTCTATTAACATTACTGGAAGAACGTTCTGAGAATGTTTCCTGTTAGCTGAGACTGTCTGCTCCACATTATAGTTTATTCAACCAGTAGATCATGTCTCGAGCAACACCAAAGCCATGTGTTCGATTCCCATAGAAAGCTAAAACTGATCAAATGCAAGCTCTGAATGCAGTGTAAGTCGCCAAATGCATGCATGCAAATGCAGCTTGCTAACAGATTGAGCTCCTGATGCCCAGGTTCTGGTTCTGAGCATGTGTTTGTCCTCAGGATGGCTCCAGAGGTGGCCGCGGTCGAGATCAAGGGTGGATATAATGAGCTGTGTGATATCTGGTCTGTGGGAATCACAGCGATTGAGCTCGCAGAACTACAGCCGCCTCTGTTCGATGTTCATCCTCTCAGGTACACACCAATCGAATCACCATCAAACTGATTTAAAGGAATAGATCACTCAGTAATGAAAATGTGCTCACTCTCAGGCCATCCAAGATCAGGATGTGTTTGTTTCTTTATCAGATTTGGAGAAATGTGCAAGTGAGCACATTTTCATTACTATTCTAAGCTGCTTTGAAACCGTACTGTATAAAGCGCTGTTTGTTCTCTGGTTTCTCAGAGTTTTGTTCCTGATGTCCAAGAGCGGCTATCAGCCTCCCAAACTCAAAGACAAATCTAATGGTGAGAGGCTGTATTTTCTTTAGTAAAGCATCAGAGTTTGAGCTCAAGTTGATCTCTGACTGCTCTTCGTATTTCAGGTCCACCACGGTCTACAACTTTGTGAAGTCCATGCTGGTCAGAAACCCGAAGAAGAGACCCAGTGCTAAAAAGATGCTAACGGTACATTTGCCAGCCGTGTGCGTTGTGTTAGCACATATGTGGCCTGTCCGCTGGGGGTATATTTTGTATCACTAGCCACCATACACTGGATGGGTCAAAATTTCAATTTCTCTTTTATCCAAAAATCATTAGGATATATTAAAGATTCATGTCCCTGAAGAATTTAGTGGAATTCCCCTACCGTAAATATATTAAAACTTAATTTTTGTAATATGCATTGCTAAGAACTTCATGTGAACAACTTTAAAGATGATTTTCTCAATATTGATTTTTTTGCACCCTCAGATTCCAGATTTTCAAATTGTTGTATCTCGGCCAAATATTGTCTTATCTTAACAAACCATACATCAATGGAAGCTATTTATTCAGCTTTCAGATGTTGTATAAATCTCATTTAAAAAAATTGACCCTTATGCTGGTTTGTGTCCTGGTTCCCACACTACACATATACAATAGAAGCAATCAAAAAAAACCACAAAAAGACCATTTATATGAAGTGCATACCAAGCTAACTGTCATCTGCATAGCAGTGATATGAAAAGCCATGGTTCTGAATGACAGAACCTAGTGATGCCATGTAGACAGAGAAGAGAAGTAGTCCAAGAACTGAGCCCTGAGGCACCCCAGTAGCTAGATGTTGCGACTTTGACACCTTGCCTCTCCAAGATAAAAAAAATAATAAATGTTGTTTATCTGAAAGTGTAACAATGCAAACAGGTTTTCTGTAAGGGGTAGGTTTAGGGTTGGGTTAGGGCATAGAAAATATAGTTTTTTTGGTCAGTATAAAAGTAATAGAAGTCAAAGGCAAGTCCCCACAAATCTCAGAAACAAACGTGTGTGTGTGTGTGTGTGTGTGTGTGTTTATCTGAACTCGTATCACGTCTTGTTGCAGCATTTGTTTGTGACCCGCCGTCTTTGAGACAAGAGTTAACCCTTGAACTGCTGGACAAACTCAGACACCCTGAGAATCTCAAAGACTTACACACGGATGATGATGATTTGGAGGTAGGTACACACAAACTATTCTAAACTATATGAGCTATTCAGTGACTTACTCATAAAGATAGTCCCTAGATTATTTCTTGAATTAATCAGTGTTTTGAATGAGTCAGTTGTTTGAACGATTCAGTGACTCACTCATAAAGACAGTCCCATCTGTCTGACTCTCGTCTCTGTCTCTCTCTCAGGTGATTGTCCCACATTCACTCAGAAGAATTCACTCAATCAACAGACACAACCGGGCCGAGAGAACAAACTCGGACACCAGCTGTAAGACTCTTGTGTGTGTTCATGACAGATACACACTCATTATTTCATTATTATAAAGCTGATGTCTGTGTTTCAGTTGAACAGATTTACACACAGAGACCCGTCGCTGGCAAACGAGAGTCTCCAGAAGAAACGGTTAGTGTTTGTGTGTTTAACTTCTGAGAGGAAACTGCTGAGAGTGAGCTACACTCTTAAAAATAAAGGTGCTTCAAAAGGTTCTTCAAGCGATGCCATAGAAGAACCATTTTTGGTTCCACAACGAACCATTCTGTCAAAGGTTCTTTAAAGAACCATCTCTTTTATAACTTTTTGTAATCTGAAGAACCTTCTTTCGCCACAAAGAAGCTTTTGTGAAACAGAAAGGTTCTTCAGATGTTATAGAGTTTTAAGAGTGTAGGTCTGTCAAAACCTTCCTTTGAGGATGTTGTCTAAGAAAAAAATGACCTTTGACCAAAAGACATATGCATTTAAAATGTATAATTTTCTCTTTCAGGAAACAGAAAAGTTTTGATGACATCTCTTTATTCACAAATGCATGTCCAGTCTAGAACGTGTTCTTTCCTCTGACTTAAACAAAAGATAACTCGCAATTTAAAAACAAGGGATTATATGTCCCAAGACAACTTCCTGTTTTAACAGGAACTGCATAATCACAGGGAAAAATGCACTTGTCAAACCACTTAATGGGGTCCCTAAATAACTAATTTTCTTCTTTCTGTTGTCATTATCATTAGCTGTGCAGTTGTGTTCATAAGTTTACACACCCCTTGCAGAATGTTAATAATTTGATTAAAAAAATAAGAATGTTTGCATTCATTTTTATCACAAAGCAGATGTTTTTGGATAACATGTGTTGTTATTGATGTGATTGGCGTAGTTACGGTCGTCAGGAGGACAGTGGACGAGTCCTCCCATCACTTCCAGAAGAAGGTAAGAGCCGACATCACATTTAATCACTCGTCTGTGACACATGCAGCCCATGTGCTGATGATTTCTCATAATAAACTCTTACAGGGATGAGAGTGTGGACACGGATGACGATTACGACGACGTGGAAATGTAAGTTCTTCTCTTCTTCTGAAATCATAAACACATTTACATTTATGCATTTGGCAGATTTACTGTATATTCAAGCTGTGCATTTAATGAGTTGATGCATGAATTGAATCTGTGTGATTCAAAAAACCATCTAAATCACGGCTTTCTCCGTTATTTTTATTATTATTTACATACTATTATAGTATTTATTATTTTGAATTAGCTTTTATTTTTTATATTTTTAGGTTTCTTTTTAATCTTATATTTATAATTTTGTTATGTATTTTATTCATTTTTATAATTATGTTTTAATTTCCGTTTTAGTTTTATAAAATTCAAATCTAGATCCTCATAATATTAAAACATCGAAAATTATAAGTCT
The DNA here is from genome assembly GCA_018155175.1 of Sinocyclocheilus anophthalmus. Lineage (NCBI taxonomy): Eukaryota > Metazoa > Chordata > Actinopteri > Cypriniformes > Cyprinidae > Sinocyclocheilus > Sinocyclocheilus anophthalmus. Next base: position 370,224 of record JADLZN010005995.1, on the reverse strand, counting down.
TTTTTTTCCATTTTGTTACCTTTTTAGGGTCATTTCGTTAGGTGCTTTTGACATTTTTATATTTTATATATATATATATATATCCATTTAGCATTCACTCTATTTCCATTTTAGTTTTAGTCATTTTATTACTTTAAAACTTATTTCAGTTAGTTGCTACGGCAATATTTCAAAGTTTATTTTAAATTAAGGTCATTTTATCTAATATTTATATTTTAGTTCAGATTCATTTAAGTTAATTTAATATTAAATCATATTTTTATTCGTTTTAGTTAACATCAACAACACTGGTTCGCTGAATGATTAAAATCTTTTCAGACAGTCTATTTATGATTTTAGCCATAAACACAGAGATTAGTAGTAGATTAGTAAAGAAACATCTCTCATAAGCTGAAAAGAAAAGAATAAGATGCCCATTCACTCAAAACACGATCTTAAATTCCAGTTGCGCTGTTTTTAATCGTTCATCATCATGCATCAGAAGGGTGTCGCTGCATCATGTTTTTCACCCAATAGCTCAGCTATCTTTTCATATTTACATTCATTTTCATCCAAAGTGACTTGCTTTGCATTCAAGCTTTACATTTGATCAGTTCTTGCTTTACTTGGGAATCAAACCCATGACCTACTGTTTGAGCTGCAGGAAAGATATCAATAAAGACAGAAAGCCAATTTAACAGAAGACCAAACAACATTTAGGATAAAAGCATATCTGTGGCATATCTGCACATATTCTCTTGATTCTGCTGAACGTGTGGTTTGATGTCATTGACTGAATATGAGAGCGCTGTGATGGTGCGTATGCTAATGATATTTGTGGTTAATCGTGCCTCTTATTCTCTCCCACAGACCAGCGAGGTACAGTAATCTACAGTACAGATGAATGTCTTCATGAACTATCAAGATCTGAAGGAGCGTGTGTTTTTCTCTCTTCAGTAACTCACTGCAGTTCAGCGATGAAGTTCCTCCTCCTCTTCCTCCCAAAGTGAGTCGCTCCAAAATATTACTGCAATATTACAATATTATCTTATTCATGCTTGAGTCTGATTCATGCTTGAGTCTTATTCATGCTTGTGGTTGGTTTGAGTTTTTGTGGGGAGCAAAAACAAACATAGTCATAAAAACTGAAATGTATAAATATATATATTCCGTGTGATGAAAATAAATTCATTAAAAGGCTACAATGGTAGACTAATGGCTGTTATAATTAGCTTCAGAGCTTCAGACTGTTTTGGGTAACTCGAGTTATGTAATCAGATTACTTTTTTCAAGTAAGTAGTAAAGTAACTAATTTCTTTTAAATGTAATGTTACTTTTTCAAATAAGTAATGCAAGCTACTTTGTTTTCCCATGTATTGACTGTTGAGAGAAACCGAGGCACTTCCTTCAGGCCTTTACAGATGGCAAAAAATATTGTTATAACATTTTTGTTATTAAAAAAATTAATAAACAAGCCCAGCTCAGGTGACAAAAAGTAACACAAAAGTAATGTAATGCTTTACTTTCCATAAAAAGTAAAGCAATTAGTTACTTTTTTATGGAGTAATGCAATATTGTAACATGTTACTTTAAAAAGTAACTTTCCCCAACACTGTATATATGTACACTGCCATTCAAAGTTTGGGATCAGTAAGATTTTTAATGGTTTTTTGAAAGAAGTTTCTTATGCTCATCACAGCTGTATTTATTTATTTGATCAAAAATACAGAAAAACTGAAATATTATTGCAATTTAAAATAATGGTTTTCTGTTTTAATATACTTTAAAATGTAATGTATTTCTGTGATGCGCAGCTGTATTTTCAGAAATCAGTATAATATGCTGTGATGCTTTTTTCTTTGATGAATAAAAAGTTAAAAAGAACAGCATTTATTCAAAAATCTAGTTTTTACTATCACTTTTTATATGTTTTAACACATGCTCATGCTGATAAAGTATTAATTTCTTTTAAAACAGAAAGAAACATTTACTGCCCCAACTTTTGAATAGTTGTGTAATTGGGTGTATTATATATCCTTCAGATCAATCAGTGCAAGTTTCCTTTCCAGTGAACCCAGCTTTCACTAAATGTTGGTTTGCTGTACATACTACATGTTTTCTATGAAAACGTGTGCGTTGTGTTCCGCCGAACAGCGCAGTAGTTCAAGGAGGTATGGCATCAGAAGGACGATCACAGTACAGCGCTGGGCTCAGTGCCAGTCCTTTATCGAACATCCAGCGGGACACACAACACGCCCTCGACCCGTCCCTTACCAAAAAAAAAAAAAAAAAAACCCCAACCTGCGCACGTCAACTCATGTCACACACACCACACACACACCCACACACACACACACACACCCCAACCACACACACACACACACACACAAACACAACACAATACAACACACACACTCAACACAACACAACACACACACACACCACACACACACACACAACACACACACACTCACACTCACAACCAACCCTACCCTAACCTAAACCTCACAGAAACTTCTTGCATTTTTAGAGTTTTCACCCAAAAACTCATTCTTAATACATTTATAAGCCTTTTGAATTACGGTGGACACTTAATATCGCTCATAAATACACCCTTCTCTTTTTGGAACCTAAAACTATGTCATAATACCCATTTATTATAACAAATTGATGTCCTCATAACCCACATAAACTGCACACAAACAACCACACACACCCATCACACACCACACACAAACACACTCTCACACACACAAAACACTCACACTCTCACACATACACACACAAACACACTCACACAAACACACACACAAACAAACAAACACACACACACACACTCTCTCACACTCACTATCTCTCTCTCTCACACACACAAACACTCTCACACACACACACACACACACTCGTGCACACACACACACACACACAAAAAACACACACACACAAACACACACCACACACACTCACACACACACACAGACACTCTCTCACACACACACACACACACACTCTCACACACACACACACACACACTCTCACACACACACACACACACACCCACACACACCCACACACCCACACAAACACACACACACACACACCCACCCACACACACACCCTCTCACACACACACACACACACTCACACCACCACACACACACCCCCCCACACCAACACACACACACACACACACTCTCACACACTCTCACCACACACACACCCACACACACACACACCCATACACACACACACTCACACACACACTCATTCACTCACTCACACTCACACACACACAACACACACACAACGCACACACACACACACACACACACACCATATTTACATGCACACTGTTCTCCTGCATAACAGTCAGTGTGTGTGTGTCTAGATCCGTCTGCGTTCTCCAGCTTCCACACTGATCCTCCAGCAGAGCTCCAGCCTCCTGAACTTCCGCCTAAGGACAGAAGACGCAGACAAGCTCCTCAGGTGCCTGCTGATGTCTGAACCTTTAGTTCTGCTTCATCTCAGATCCAAGCACGTGATCTTCAGGAGATTACAGACAGAACTTCTTCATTTCTCGTGATCATCCACTAAAATGAAGAAGATTCTGTGTAAAATCTGTTATGGGTTATTTTAATCTTCTCATCTTCACACGTGCAAGAAGTGTGTGTTTGATGCTGTGAGCTCTCACAGGAAGTCAGATATCATGTGTGAGGTTAGTCACTTTGACTCAGTTTGACTTGTGTTTCGCTCTCGTTCAGGATCCAGTCGAGTGTGTCAGTCCAGTGGTCAAGAAACCGCCGGTACGTTCTGACCTCACTGCTTTCTGATTACCACGCTTTCGGGAAATACGTTGCTTGCAATTAGTGCAAAGTGCAAAATTGAATCATTGACAGAAAAAAAAATCTGTGTATAAGTCACTTTGTTGTTACGTTTAGAAAATAATGTAAAATACCAGTAAATAAAACATTTACAAACACTATAAAACAGTGTTTTTGAGATACTATTATAGTTTTCATCATTAATATTTTGAATGTTTTTATTTTTTATGCTTTAAGTTTTGTTAAAATTTTCATAATCGTTTTGTATTTTCGTCATTTTTATTTCAGTTTTAGTTTTTATTTTAGTACGTAATGCCGTTAAACTGAATGAAAATGACAAATGTTGCTTTGCAAAGTAGCTGAAATAAAATAAGTTTAGTTTTTTTTATATTTTATCTTATTTTTAGTTCACTTTAATTTGATTTCATGATAATGAAATGTTTTTATATACTGAGTTTATAATAAATCCCCTAACTTGTGTTTTAGTTCCTCTCACTCCACAACAAATCCTTTCAATTTAACAGCATACAGAACAAGAATGAAAAATATAAAGTGCAAATGAATTATAGTGCCATTCATTACAAAGATTTATTATAAACAACAAGCCTAAGCACAAACTGTGTTAAAGTTGGATGTGAGTAGAGATAAAAATTGAAACCCATGGGATAACAACATTTACTTTTCCATTTATATTATATTATATTATATTATCTCTCTGACAGATTGTCTTCAGGAAGGTCTTTCACGGCTGTCCTCTGAAGCTGAACTGCTCGAGCTCATGGGAGCATCCCACCACTAAAGGCACAGTCTGACATCTTCTGCTGGAGTGTTTTCTGAGTGCAAACAGTAACATAATGAGTAACGTTCCTGCTGTTGGCTTTAGATCAGCACCTGATCTTCGGGGCGGATGAGGGGATCTTCACACTAAACCTCAACGGTTCTGAGACCACCATGGAGCTGGTGAGAGACCCTCACACATGCTGATCATTCCTCAGCACATTCACTCTCCATTAATCGGCTTCTGCTCTTTCCCAGCTGTTCCCGGGCAAGTGTGTGTGGCTCTACACTATCGGTGGTGTCTTAATGTCCGTCTCAGGTGAGGAGTACACTTGTGTGATGATGATGATGATGATGATGGGAAGTGTGTGTGTGATGAAGCTGAAGGACTGATGAGAGTTTTGTGAAACAGGGAAGTCGTCGCAGCTGCACTCGCACTCGCTGAAGGAGCTGTACGAACAGACGCGCAGAGAGCAACGCATCGTTGCCCTGCCGACACACAGACTGTTGCCACGGTAACCGTCTCCTTTTGTCACATTGTATGCATTTGAGTTATGAAGCAGCGTAACACACAGACACTTACTGCAGCAACAGCTTCAGCGAGGTGTGTTCGAGTCCGACCACACCTGCAAGAAAACTGAGAAACCACACACACACACAAAAAAAACAACCAAACAAAAAACAAACACACACACAAAACCAAAAACAAACAAACACACCAACACACACACACTCACACACACACTCACGCGCGCACACACGCACACACACACACAAAAACAAACAAACACATAAACACACACACATACCATCACAAACACACACAAGCACACAAACAAACAAACACAAACATACACACACACACAAACAAACAAACATACACATGCATACACACATACACACACACACGCACACAAACAAAACATACATACATTCAAACTACACACACACCAACACAAACAAATAACACAAACAAACATACACACACCCACAACCAACACAAACACACAGAACATAAAAACAACATGCACAAACAAACACACACACACAAAACACACACAAAACACACACAAAACACACACACACACAAAAAACACACACACACACACAAACAAAACAACACACAAACACACACACACACACACACAAACAAACCACATAACCACCCACCACATGCATAACCCACACCTACACACAAACAAACAAACACTAAACAACAACACAACAATGCCCCAACACCACACGCACACACCAAACAAAAACCCATAAACCACACACACACACCACACCACACACACACACAAAAACACAAACAAACACACACACACACACACACAAACAAACACACACACATACACAAACACATACACAAACACACACACAAACGCACACACACAAACGCACACACACAAACAAACAACAAACAATAAACACACACACACATGACAAAACACACCACGACACCCGCACACACACACACCACACACACACACAAAAACACAAACAAACACAAACACACACAAACACACAAACAAACACAAAAAAACACACACACACACAAAAAAACACACACACACACAAACAAACAAACAAAAACATAGACACACACACGCACACACTTAAACACATGCAGAGCATCCATCACACTTAACGGAACTTTGTTGTGACTTAGTGACCCAAATAAAGGCAAACCAAAGGAAAAACACAGAAACACACAACACACACACTCTTTCCACACAACACACACACACACACACACACACCCAAACAAACCACTCCCACACACACACACACCATACTATCAAACACACACACACACACACACACACACACACACACACACCCAACACACACTCACGCACACACAAACACACACACACAAACAAACAAATACACACCACACACACACACACTCTCTCACACCACACACACACACACACTCACTCAACCACACACACACACACACACACACACACACACAAACACACTCACTCTCACACACACACACACACACACACACAACCCTCACACACACACACACAATCACTACACACACACCCACACACACACACACACAAACACACATACTCTCTCTCACACATACTCTCACACACACACACACTCACACACACACACCACCACACACACACACACCACACACACACACATAGTCTAATCTCGCTTCTCTTCGTGTCTCAAACGGAAGTTTGCAATCAGCACGAAGATTCCAGACACAAAAGGATGCAGAACATGTTCAGTGGGTGAGACCAGAAATCCTCATCGCTTCTACTTTAACCAGACCAGACAAGCTCTGACCGCTTCAGAAAGCCTCGTTTATTACAGTGTTTTCAGCTGCTTACACACATTCTCAAAACTTTGCCTCTTTTTTCAAAACTTTACAAACAAATCCAAGAATTGCACACATAAAATACAAAATGCCTCACATCTCTTGCAAAATGAAGCGCTGCATTCAAAATATCACAAACACATCTCAAAAGCAAATATTTGTCTTACTTTGCAAACACCTTTGCCGTAATATTATATTTTTGGATATATCACAAACACACAGTTATTCAAAACCTAAAGCTCGTCTTTCATGAGCTCCTGTGAACATTTCTGCACAAGACTGAAAGTAATTGTCAGAGAGATGGTGAAAAATCCACGGTAAACACGAAAGCAAGCTTGAAAGCAGACTTTCTTTACTGAAAGCACTTGTGGTTGTGAATAGAGTATTACACAGTAGGAAAGAAAAGAAACACATCAAGCATGTGTAGTTGTGTAGATGTGTATTTATGTTCAAAGTGAAGACAACAGGTGAGGAGGTTCCTGAGGAATCGTGTGGCTTCTGATTGCTTGCGTCTTGAAAAAGGAAACTCAAGATACTTCTTAGATGTGTGGTGGTACAGAGAGAAACTGTGTTTTATGAAATTGAAAACTGAGTCAAAGGCTGAGAATCAGTGTATGGTTTTGCAGATTTAATGTGTGCTTCTGCTGTTTGAATGTCAGCTTTCAGAAACTGTGACAAGTAAAGATTCTGTGTGTAAGCAGCTGAAGACAACTGTAACCTGTAGTTGATCAGAATCAGAGTGATTCGCATGAAACACAGCCTGTTCAAATCAAACACTGTCTGTTTAATGAATGACTCTTGGCTGTTGTGTGTGTGCAGCTCATAACACTCAGAACGGCTGTGTGTTTCTGTGCTGTGCGCTGGAGTCCAGCGTGGTTCTGCTGCAGTGGTACGAGCCCATGCACAAGTTCATGCTGATCAAGGTGAGCCAACACAGTCAGTGAAAATATCCAGCGCCTCGCTGCTCTTCACCGCTGACCTTTCACATCATACACTCGCCCACCATCCACACACACAAATATCAGCCCGTCTCACTTCTGTTATATATATTTTTCTCACTTCAGTCTCACAACGCATTGCAATAATCAGCGTGTGTCTTGTTTTCTGTCGTCTGTGAATGATAATCAACAATAGTGCATTAAAATGTTTGTGTGAACACCTTTTGTTTAATGTACATTACCATTTAATGTTTTTGAAAGAAGTCTCTTCTGCTGACCAGGGTTGCATTTATTTGATCTAAAATTCAGTAAAAATAGTGAAATATTATTACATTGTTTTCTGTGTGAATCTCTGTTAAGCTGTAATGTATTTCTGTGATGCGCAGCTGTATTTCCGACCTCATTCTCCGTCTTCAGCGTTAACATGATCTTCAGAAATCAGGATAATATGCTGATCTGCTGCTCGAGAAAAATTTCTGATTATTATCAATGTTAAAAAAAGTTGTGCTGCTCAATATTTTTGTGGAAACTGATAAATTTTATTTTTCAGGATTCACAGATGAACAGCATTTATTTGAAATGGAAATATTCTGTAACATTATAAATGTCTTTACTGGCACTTTTGATCAATTTAATGCGTTCATTTAATGAATTTCTTTGTTTTTCAAATCATGTACTCTGTTCTGTCTCAATTTGACAGCAATTTGACTTCCCTCTGCCGACGCCGCTGCGTCTGTTTGAGATGATGGTGGTTCCGGATCAGGAATATCCTCAGGTTTATATCCGGGTGAGCAGAGGATCCGGGCCATCACACCCGGTTCAGCTGGACTACATCGACCTGAACTCAAACACATCGTGGTTCACTGATACTGGACTCGGTAATGGATCCACACACACACACACACACACACACACACAACACACAACGCACACTCACACACACACACACAACACAGGTTTGTTTTGTGAAAAGTGGGGACATCCCATAGGCGTAATGGTTTTTATACTGTACAGACCGTATATTCTGTTGCCCTACACCAAACCTACCCCTAAACCTACCCCTCACAGGAGACTTTCTGCTATTTCAGATTTTCAATACACTCCATTCTGTGTGATTTATAAGCGTTTTGAAAAGTGGGGACATGGGGTAATGTCCTGAAAAGTCACCTTCTCCTTGTAATACATGTCATACCTTTGTCATTATACACATTTATGTCCTCATTTAGTCAAAAAAAACGCGTAGCCACACACACACACACACACACACACACATACACACATACACACACACACACACACACGTGTACACACACACACACACACAACACATACACACACAACACATACATCACATACACACACACACACAACAACAACACACACACACACACACACACAGTCCTGCAGAATGTCTCATGCATCTCTGTCTCTCCGTGTGTGTGTGTGTTTCTCAGAGAACCGCTGCGCTGACAGAGTTCAGTTGAATCAGCTGGACAGCAACACACTGCTAGTTCTGATTGACAGTGAGTATCATGTGACTGTGTCTGGAATTTTTTATTTTTTTTATAATAATGTATATATATATATATATATATAGATATATATCTAAATATATATATATAAATAACACACTTGGGTTACACTTTATATTTTAGGGTGTCATTGTTACAGTGTAATTATACATTTAAGTATTGAGTCATTTTATTTAACTACATGTACTTACTATATGGTTAGGATTATGGTTTGGCTTAATTACTTTTGGGTTTGGGTTATTTGCATGTAATTGTGCATAATTTATTGTTATTATAATAGTAAGTACATGTAATGTGTAACAAAGTTAAAGTGTTACCATATACTGTTTGTGTGTATATAATCTCTCATTATTCTTGACTCATTGTTATACAGTATAAAATATGTATTTAAAGAAAGTTATATACTGTATATATGTATTTCTTGTGCTGTTTTGTTGCAGATTGAATGCACATATAAACATATTTCACATTTGTTTTTATAAAGTTGAAAGTATTGTCTGTGGTAATGAACGTGACGCAGAGCTGATGTAAACAACCCAGAACATTCCATTAATGGCCACAGAAAGTTTCTTACATAACATCTGTCAATGGAACATTCCACACACACACACACACACACTCCAGAAGATGTCATGGTGCTATGCTGATGATGATGTTTTTCTGTTGGTCATCAGACTCTGTTCATACGGTCGCTCTGAACGGATCGGCTAAATGTCACGGACACCTGACGGACGTCAGCTTTAAGTTAGACATCGACGCCGTGGGTGAGTGTGTGTGAGTGTGTTTTTAATGAGCAAGAACTCCATCACAACACACAAACTCTTTTCTCAGTGTATCACGACGAGACGCTGATCGCCGTCTGGAAACACGGCTGGCAGAGGAGAGGTCAGGGGTCATCAGAGATCCTGCAGGAGATCACTGACCACAAGAAGACATTCCGGCTGCTGGGAACCGACAGGTACACACACACACACACCACACAAAAACACAGGCACACTCTCACACAACAACCACACACACACCCCACACTCTCTCTTCTCTCTCTCGCTTCTCCTCACACACACACACACACACAAACACAGAGACACACTCTCACACACACACACACACACACACCACACACACTCTCTCTCTCTCTCTCTCGCTCGCTCTCTCACACACAACACACACACACACACAAAAAAAAAAAAACACAAACACACACACACACACACCCACACTCTCTCTCTCTCTCTCCCTCTCTCTCACACACACACACACACACACACACACAGAGACACACTCTCACACACACACACACACACACACACACCCACACTCTCTCTCCCTCTCTCTCACACACCCCCACACACACCCACACACACAAACACACAGAGACACACTCACTCACACAAACACACAACACACAAACACATCGGCTCTCTCTCTCCCCCACACACACACACACACTCTCACACACACACTCATACACACACTCTCTCACACACTCACTCAATCTCGCCTCACACACACACACACCCACCAGAGCACACAATAACCACACATATCTATCTATCTATACAGTCAAACCAAAAATATTCAACAGAGAATAATATTCGAATTTTACTAGTGGGTGCAGGACACTATAGTTAGTTTATGTAAGTGAGGATAGCAAAATAAAGTAAACTGTGACATATTACACCCAAAGATTTTTCATACAGTGAAATATGGGATTAAAAAATATTCAGGCATGTTTTGCTGAAGAGTTATTCTTTAATTGCTAATGTGATCTTTTTACACCACAGACTGAACAGAATGAAGCACTGCTTGGTAATTAGTTGGTTTTATCTAATTGTGTTCTTCAATTTAACAGACTGACAGCTATTCAACCTAATCTATTACATACCTTTCTATCAACGTTATCTGACATTATCAAGAGGAGTTTGTTCTGACACACTTTAACTCTGAGCTCTTCTCATATTTTATTACCATTTTATAAACTATAGCGAATAAACTGTGATAACGTGAGAAATGTTGAAGGTGTCTGAATACATTTCGGTTTGACTGTATATCTACACTACCAGTCAAAAGTTTTAGAACAGTAAGATTTTTTATGTTTTTTAAATAAGTCTATTCTGCTCACCAAGCCTGCATTTATTTGATACAAAATACCGCAAATTCAGTAATATGTGAAATATTATTACAATTTAAAGCAGCTGTTTTCTATGTGAATCTTGTAAAATTAAATGTATTTCTGTGATGCGCAGCTGTATTTTCAGCAGCATTCCTCCAGTACAGTGTCACATGATCTTCAGAATCAGTATAATATGCTGATATGCCCTGCTCACGAACACATTTCTGATTATTATCAATGTTGAAAAACAGTGAGTACGTTTCAGGATCCTTTGACGAATAGAAAGATCCAAAAATAAGCATTTATCTGAAATAAAAAGCATTTGTAACATTATACACTATACCATTCAAAAGCATGGAGTCAGAATAAATTTTTTTGGGAAATAAATTATAGAAATTAATACTTTTTTTTAGCAAGGATGCTTTAAATTGATCGAAAGTGATGACAAAGACATTTATAAATGTTACAAAATATTTATATTTCAAAACAAATACTGTTCTTTTGAACTTTCCATTCATCAAAAAATCCTGAAAAAAAATGTACTCGCTGTTGTCAACACCAACATATAATATAAGAATATCTGTTTCCGAGCAGCAAATCAACATATTAGAATGATTTTTGGATCATGTGACACTGAAGACTGGCGGAATGATGCTGAAAAATACAGCTGGGCATCACAGAAATACATTACAGATTAACACATATTCACAGAGAAAACTGCTATTTTAAATAGTAATAATATTTCAAAATTTTTACTGTATTTTTAAATAAATAAAATGCAGCCTTGGTGAGCAAAAGAGAATTCTTCAGACACCAAACAAAAAAAATCTTACTGGGCAAAAAAACGTCGAATGGTATGGTGTGTGTGTGGGTGTGTGTGTGTTTGTGTGTGTGATAATATAATTTAAGGTCAGGTACATTTTTATGAATCATTATGGTATGTTTGATTCCTGTCAACAGAATCGTTGTCATGGAGAAGCGAGCGTGTGATGACCAATCAGGACTCTGTAATCTGTATATCCTGGAGACGGTTGACTCCACCCCTGTTTCCCAAACACACACGGCCAAAACTCTGTTATTAATTAAACTTGTCTGTGTAATAAAGCGTGTGTGTGTGTGTGTGTGATTTCTCAATGATCAGTCCACTGCAAAACCCTTACAAGACTTGTACAGTTTCTAATTAGTGTGCTGTACAGAAACAGAGAAATCCAGAGCAAATGAGAATGTGGATGGGCAGTCATTCGAGATTTGCAGGTATTTCAGAGACACAGCAGGTCGGGCAGCGCAATAATTACAGTGTGTGGTGTGTGTGTGTGTGGGTGGTTGGGTGGGTGTGTGGTGTTGAGAGTGTTGTGTGTGTGTGAGAGAGTGTTGTGTGTGTGTGTGTGTGGGAGTGTGTTGTGTGTGTGTGTGTGTGAGAGTGCCTAGTGAGGTGTGAAGAGTGTGTGTGTGTGTGTGTGTTGAGTGAGTCTCTGTGTTGTGTGTGAGAGAGAGAGAGAGAGAGAGGGGTGTGTATGTGTGTGTGTGCGCGCGCGTGTGTGTGTGTGTGTTTGTGTGGGAGTGTGTGTGGGTGTGTGTGAGGGAGAGAGAGAGAGTGTGGGTGTTTGTGTGTGTGTGTGTGAGAGAGAGTGTGTCTCTAGTTTGTGTGGTGTGTGGTGTGTGTGTGTGTGGTGTGTTTGTGTGTGGGATGTGTGTGTGTGTGTGTAGAGTGAGTGTGTAGAGTGTGTGTGTGGGTGGTGTGTGAGAGAGTGTGTTTGTGTGTGTGTGTGAGAGAGAGATAGAGAGAGAGAGTGTGTGTGAGAGAGTGAGGGAGGTGTGTGAGAGAGTGGTGTGTGGGTTTGTGCTGTGGGAGGTTCTGTTGTGTGTGTTGTGTGTGGGAGAGAGAGAGATGTGTGTGTGTGTGTGTTTGTGTGCATATACAGTATGTGTGTGTGTGTGTGTGTGGGTGGTGTGTGTGGGTGTGTGTGTGTTTGGTTGGAGTTGTGTGGTGTTGGTGGTGAGAGTGAGTGAGTGTTGAGCGTGTGTGTGTGTGTGGTGTGTGGGAGAGAGTGTGTCTCTGTTTGTGTGTGAGAGAGCGGAGAGAGAGAGAGTGTGTGTGTGTGAGATGAGTGAGGGTGAGGAGTGTTGGGGTGTGTGTGTGTGTGTGGCGGGGTGTGTGTGTGTGTGTGGTGTTGGGGTGTGTGTGTGGGTGGTGTTTGTGTGTGTGTGTGTGTGTGTGTTGTGTGAGGAGAGAGAGAGGTGTGTTGTGTTTGTGTGTGTGTGTGTGTGTGTGTGTGTGTGTGAGAGTGAGTGAGTGTGTGAGAGAGTGTGTGTGTGTGTGTGTGTGTGTGTGTGTGGAGAGAGTGGTCCTGTGTTTGTTGTGTGTGTGTGGGAGAGAGAGGAGCGAGGGAGAGAAGAGAGTGTGGGTGTGCTTGTGTGTGTGTGTGTGTGTGTGTGTTTTTGTGTGTTTGTGTGTGTGTGTGCATGTGTTTGTGTGTGTGTGAGGGTGATGTCGAGTGTGGGAGAGAGAGTGGGGTGTGTGTGTGTGTGTGTGTTTATGGGTGTGTGTGTGTGTGTGTGTGTGTGTGTGTGATGTGATGTGGGTGGTGGAGTAGGAGGGGATCAGCGCCACCGCCTGGTCAGATCTTCTGTCTGTTTGCTGTTATTCTGACGGGACAGTTAAAGTCTGCTGAATATCTCAGGGAGATCAGACCGTTTCTGGAGGAACTGGAGAATTTGCACGTCTGTTGTGGATTAATAAAGTTGTTCTGTGTGAAATCAACCGGAGCTGAATGTAACTGAAAATCTTCTCCACTATAAAAATACAAATAAAAGCCAGTCAAGATGGTTATACAAACATGTGTCTCATTTTTCAAATGCTACATTCATTATGTAAGAAATGATTAGATAGATAGATAGATAGATATATAATAGATAGACAGACAGAGGCTAGAAGGATCGATTGATCGCTAGAAGATAGAAGCCAGGACAGATGGCAGATAGATAGATAGATAGATAGACAGACAGACAGATTGGCTAGATAGATAGATAGATAGCGACAGAAGATAGATAGATAGATTAGTTAGATAGAAGATAGATAGAAGATAGATAGTAGAAAGATAGATAGATAGATAGATAGATAGATAGACAGACAGATGGCTAGATAGATAGATAGATAGACAGACAGACAGATGGATAGATAGATAGATAGATAGACAGACAGAAGAAAGATGGAAGGTAGATAGAAGACAGACAGGACAGTAGATAGATAGACTATGGATAGTAGATAGATAGATAGATAGATAGATAGATGATAGATAGATAAAACGATAGATAGAACGATAGACAGACAGACAGACAGACGATAGATAGACAGACGATAGATAGATAGATAGATAGATAGATAGATAGATAGTAGATAGATAGATAGACAGATAGAGAGACAGACAGGGGGGGGGGGGTAACACAAGGGGGGGGGGGTGGGAAAACCCAGTGGATAGATAGATAGATAGATAGATAGACAGGCAGATAGTAGATAGACGACAGGACAGAATGGTAGATAGATAGATAGCAGATAGATAGAAGATAGGAAGAACAGAAGCAGAAGACAGACGCAGGCAGACGACAGACAGACGACAGATAGAAAGACAGACAGATAGATAGATAGAGAGAAAGATAGATAGAGAGATAGATAGATAGACTAATAGGCCAGAATAGACAGACAGACAGACATGGACAGCCAGACAGATAGACGATAGATAGGTAGACAGACAGACAGACAGACAGGCAGTCAGGCAGAAGACAGACAGACAGACAGACAGACCGACAGACAGATAGATAGATAGACAGATAGATAGACAGACAGAAAGACAGACAGAAGACAGACAGACAGACAGACAGACAGAGCGATAGATAGAAGACAGACAGACAGACAGACAGACGACAGACAGACAGACAGACTAGACGACAGAGAGACAGACAGACAGAAAGAACGACAGACAGACAGAACGACAGACAGAAAGACAGACAGACCGACAGACAGAGAGATAGATAGATAGATAGATAGATAGTCAGATTATAGATAGATAGATAGATAGTCAGATAGCTAGATAGATAGATAGATAGATAGATAGCGAGATAGATAGTAGATAGATAGATAGAGAGATAGACAGACAATAGATAGATAGATAGACAGAATAGATAGATAGATAGATAGATGAAGATAGATAGATAGATAGAAGATGACAGACAGACAGACAGACAGACAGAGAGGATAGATAGACAGACAGACAGACAGAAAAAAGACAGACAGAAAAAAGATAGCCAGGCAGATAGATGATATATAGATAGATGATAGATAGATAGACAGACAGACAGAAAAATAGATAGATAGATAGACAGATGATAGATAGATAGATAGATAGAAGACAGACAGAAAGATAGATAGATAGACAGATAGATAGAAAAAGTCAGATTATAGATAGATAAAATAGATAGATAGATAGATAGAAATATAGATAGATAGATAGATAGACAGAAAGATAGATAGATAGATAGACAGATAGATAGATACCAACCATATAGATAGATAGGACGATAGATAGATAGATCAGATAGATAGATAGATAGATAGATAAGATAGATAGATAGATAGATGGATGGATGGATGATAGATGATGGATGGATGGTAGATGATGGATGGATGGATGGATAGACAGACAGACCGACAGGACAGACAGGACAGCAGACAGACAGACAGACCCGACCGACCGACCGACGGGACGGCACGGACGGACGGACGGCCGGACGGAGGACGGTACGGACAGACAGCAGAAGACAGACAGACAGACAGAAAGACAGAAGATAGATAGACAGACAGACAGACAGACAGACAGACAGGACAGACAGACAGACAGATAGATAGATGATAGATAGAAAGATAGATAGATAGCTAGATAGATAGATAGATAGATAGATAGCTAGATAGATAGATAGTCTCGTTCTTCACTACTTTAAAGGGTCATATGATGCTATTTAATTTTTTCCTTTCTCTTTGGAGTGTTACCAGTGTTGGGGAGTAACTAGTTACAAGTAACGGCATTACGTAATTTAATTACAAAATAAAAATAATTGTAATCAGTTACAGTTACTGAAAAGATGTGTTATTAAATTACAGTTACTTATGAAAATGTTAAGGATTACAAAGGGGGTTACATCTTTTTCACACACACTCCCCCCCCAAAAAACATACAGATTTAATTATTTTATAAATTGCAGTGACTGCTCTAAAATAAGAGACACCAATGTTTCAGGAGTTTAGAACATGCTTATCCGATAGGGTTTATGTATATACTTTTTTTTTTAAGATTAACTGTTTTTTTCAAAGCATTGTTAGATGCCAGTGTTTTTTTGTCATAGCTATGCAAAGATTTGATTTCAAAAAAAGTATCATAGCTATTAAACTATTTCTTGGTATGATTTTAAATATGTATTTAACCTCAGAATAATTTACATCAGTGGTTCTCAAACCTGTCCTGGCGTACCCCCAGCCCTGCACATTTTGTATGTCTCCCTCATCTGTCACACCTGATTCAACTCATCAGCTCATTAGTGGAGACTGCAAGACCTGAAGTGGTTGTGTCAGATGTAGGGAGACATACAAATTGTGCAGTGCTGGGGGTACTTCATGGACAGGTTTGAGAGCCCCTGATTTAAAGTAAGTCTGATTTTGTGGTGGCTGTGCTTCAAAGGGGCCATCGGATGTCCATTTTCCGCAAGTTGGTATGATTCTATTGGGTATTCTTAAAATGGTCACAGTGGTCATGTAAAACAATACCCTTTTTACCTTGTCAAAAACAGCTCTGTTCACAGCGAGTGGTTTCGGTGCATTTCTCTTTACATGCTAATGAGCTCTGCTCACACCCGCCCCTCTCTTCTGTGGAAGAGCAAACGCGATTCGCAAATAACCATAACAAATAAATAAATAAAAAAGCTACGGCTGTCCCGTGTTCGAATCCCAACTCAAGGACCTTTCCCGAATCCAGCACCCCCAATTTTGCATCCAATGTCTCCTTTAAAATAAAAATATTATAATCTTAATTCAAGTGAAGAAGGATTCTGAGCACTCAGTGTTGAGCACTACTGTAAAGGTACCCTGTCTGGTTTACATGTTTGAAAATGATTAATAGTTGAAAACATTAGAAATTTAGAAAAGTAATAAAAAAACTAATCAAATGTAATCAGTTACATTACTTTAATAAAGTAATTGAAAAGTTACACTACTTATTACATTTTAAGTAGGGTAACTTGTAATCTGTAACTTATTACATTTACAAAGTAACCTTCCCAGCACTGAGTGTTACAAGCTCTTGGTGCATAAAGAAGATCTGTAAAGTTGCAAAGACTAAAGTCTCAAATCCAAAGAGATATTCTTTATAAAAGTTAAGAGTCAGCCACGCCTACCTAAAACGCATCGTTCTAACACACCCCCACATACAGTACCTACGTCACGATGTGGGAAGATTTGCATAACGCCGCCCAAATGTTCACGCAAAGAAAGAAGGCGTAACTTTTATTCTCGCTATAGTATTGTTGACGCTGCCGCCATGTCGTGAAGACGCTGTGTGTTTCGTTGTGAAAGCGAAACTACTTTGTTTGGTCTTCCAAAAGAGGACACGACTAGAAATCAGTGGTTAAGTTGTATTTACAACACTGTTCCAGAACAGTTCAACCCAAATATTCAGATGTGTGCAGCACATTTTATGGAGGACTGTGTCCTGATCCTGGGAGAGTAGACAACAATACCGGCTGTTCTGACTCACAGACTATAAATACATTTTCATTTAAAGGATTTGCCACTGACGATTCAAACGTGAGTTTTGAACAGTGTAGAGTAGCTCTTGTTTGTCATTTCTCCGATCACAAATGCAGATGTGATGCAACGCAACATGTAAAAAGACAGTATAAGTCATTATAATCAGTAATTATGTCCCCACTGGATGCAACAAATGCCTGGTTTATAATGGGTTTTAATGTTTTTGTCTCGTCGCTCCGGCCGGACAGGGCATCATCACAGTATGGTGAGGGGGCGTAACATTTCCATCACACGATTGAGGTATTCGGCCAAAAACAACGCATTGGATAGTGTAGAAGATTTTAATTAATCAAAATGTAAATTGTTCAGGTATAATCGGTGTGAATGTGGCCATTTATGTATTAAGTTATTCTACTATTATAATCATGTGTATTCGCCTGCAAGTGTAGAAATCTGTATGAGAATGGAATGTGCAGACATATGGTGAAGCACATGATGGCACATAATGGGGCCCTTATTTTCACAGAACATAAAATTAAGGCTTTAATGTAACATTAATGTTCTTTTTAGCAGCATCATATGACCCCTTTAACTCAACGTTAGTTCCACACTGAACATTTGTCTAATGTTTTTAAAATGTAACAATTGTTTCAGCGTTCAGCAAACATTCCAAAGTAACGTTCTCATAGCAAAGTGATCACATGTAACATTACCTTAATGTTTTCTATGACTTTCACAGAAAAAAGCGTGTTTTAAAACATTTGTTCTAGAACATTCATTATGTTTTCATAGTATAATTGGAACGCTAGTAAAACGTTCCCAGAGCACAGCTAGACAGATGTGTAATGAATGAGGGAGTCGTTCTTCAGGTGATGATGCTGATGCTGCGATCACAGTGTGTTTGGAGCATCCTCCTCCTCCTCCTCCTCCTCCTCCTCTTCATCCCGCCGCTCCGGTTGGACTCCCATTTTGCTTGTAGTTTTTCATCATTTCCAGGTCAGAGGGGTGGTGGCTTCCTGCGGACTGAAGATGGCCGCAGATGGAGGCGCTCTGAAGGATATCAATGAGATTAAATCGCAGTTCCGGACCCGCGAGGGATTCTACAAGCTGCTCACCCTCTCGGACTCTCAGCAGCGGGCCGGGCTGCCGCGGGGCCCCTCGGCGGGCGGCGGCGCCGGTGTTGGGCTGGTGCAGGGGCCCGGGGCCGCCAACTCCTCTCCGGGCTCCCTGCCGCCGGTGCGGGTGTCGATGGTGAAGCTGAAGCCCGAGGACCCCAGCGAGGACTCGGAGCGAGTGTGCTTCAACATCGGCAGGGAACTTTACTTCTACACCTACACCAACATCAAGAAGGTACGAGCGTCTCGATCTGATGCGTGACTCGGTTTGAATGACAGACAGATTCGGAGCGACTCCGGATCCGAGCGCTTCATGAACGTTCCATTAATGTTACTTCTGCGTTTGTTCAGAACGTTTGGAGAACGTTTCCTGTTAGCTGTGCATGCGTGAGATCCAGAGAATCCCGCATGAATCTGTCTGCACTCATTATGTGTGCAAATGTGACTAATAATGACACTCGTTATTTTTTTCAAAATTATTCTAAAGCTAATGTAGAACAGCTTTCCTGTAGATCGCAGCGTTAGTAATGCAAAGGTCATGGGTACGATTCTCAGGGAAATGCATCAACTGAAACTTTAAATGCTGTGTAAGTCACTTTGGATAAAAGCATCTGCCAAATGCATAAATATAAATCCATGTGACCATAGAGAATGACTTTTCATCTGCACTCTGAGGCAATGGGATTGAAGTGTTTGGCTTTTATTTTATTTGTTCATCACAGACTCTGTCCTGTTTTTTATTGCATGTACATGAAGAGAGGAAAAAATGCACATTTTAACAAACAAGATTTCACACTAGAGTTTGTGACAGTCGCTATTTAAATGCTAATATATATAAAATACTTCCAAAATAATACAATGGTCTTATCCTTTCATACTGTATATATGAATGAGGTTTATTACAATTAACTAAAAAAAAAACATTTATTACATAAATAAAAAATAAATCAAATAAGCGTTAACTGAAATAAAATATATATAAAAAACTTATTTTTTTTTTCAGTCAGCAAGGCAAACGAGCTCTCATTTTCATTTAATTTAACCTGAAATATGTAAACATGTAAAAAAAAAAAAAAGGTAATATATTTTTAGTATAAGAGCAATACCTTTTTTAACAAATGTAACATTAGTGAACCAGTGTTTGTTTGTTTGTTTTTTGCTTTGTTTAGCATTAAAATTTTGTCTTGTACAGTCCATTTTTGCATGTACGTAAATATAGGCTATGTTTTCCTCTGTTAAATCATTGTGCAATAAATTGTGACAATGCATATTTGAAGTTAACCATAATAACTTATATTCAGATATAGGAAAGGACAAGATCACTGTATTTTGGAGATATTATATACATTTGTAATCAAATAGTGATTCTCACAAACTCTAGTGTGAAATCTGAACAACTGAGAGATTCTTTGTTTAAAAAAAAATGCAAACCACAATGTCGCTTTTTGTGTGCATACAATTACATGGTTACATGCTAAAATAAAAATCTAAAACTTTATAGACATTAAAACAGCTAATTTTAATTAAAATTATTGAAAATTAAAATAAATAAAAATGACAAAAAAACAAATTTAAATGAAAATGGAAAATATAAAAACATTCCATGACATAATACATTGCTCTTTCTGTTTGTTTGTTTGTTTGTGTGTGTGAGTTTGTGTGTGTGTGTTTGTGTATCTGTGTGTGTGTGTGTGTGTATCTGTGGTGTGTATCGTTGTGTGTCATGTATCTGGTGTGTGGTTGTGTGTGTGTGTTTTGTATCTTTTTGTGTGATCTGTAGTGTGTGTGTGTTTGTGTGTGTGTGTATCTGTGTGTGTGTATCTCTGTGTGTGTGTGTGTGTGTGTGTATTGTGTGTGTATCTGTGTGTGTGTCTGTATCTGTGTGTGTGTGTGTGTTTGTATCTGTGTGTGTGTTACGTGTGTGTGTATCTCTGGTTTGTGTGTTGTGTTGTGTGGTTGTGTTTTGTGTATCCTGTGTGTGTGTGTGTGCGCACGCGTGTGCGTGTGTGTGTGTGTGTGTGTGTAGTGTGTGTGTCTGTCTGTAGAGTGTGTGTCTGTCTCTGTGTGTGTGTGTGTGTGGTTGTGTGTGTGTGTTTAGTGTTTGTCTGTATCTGTGTGTGTGTATCTCTGTTTGTGTGGTGTGTGTGTTTTTTGTGTGTGTGTGTTGTGTGTGTGTGTAGTGTGTGTGTGTGGTGTGTGTGTGTGGGGTGTACTCTGTGTGTGTGTGTGTTCTGTATCTTGTGCTGTGTTGTGTGGTGTGGGTGTGTGTCCGTCTGTGTTTGTGTTGTTGTGTCTGGCTGTATCTGGTGTGTGGGTGTTTGTATCTGGTGGTGTGTATGGTTGTGTGTGTGTATCTGTGTGTGTATGCTCTGTGTGTGTATATCTCTGTGTTGTGTCTCCCTGTGTGTTTGTGTGTAGTCCTCGTGTTGTGTGTTTTGTATCTGTGTGTGGGTGTAGTTTTTTTGTATTCTGTGTGTGTGTGTTTATCTATGTTGTGAATGTGCTAGTTGTATCCTCTGTGTGTGTGTGTGTGTGTGTTATCTCTCTCTGTGTGTGTGTGTTTTATCTCTCTCTGTGTGTGTGTGTGTGTGTGTTTGTTTGTGTGTGTCTGTACTCGGTTTGTGTGGTGTGTGTGTGTGTGTGTGTGGGTGTCTGAGTGTGTGTGTGTGTGTCTGTCTGTATCTGTGTGTGTGTGTGTGTGTGTTTATGTGTGTGTTTTTGTATCCTGTGTGTGTGTATCTCTGTGGCTTGTGGGGTTCTCTGGTGTTTGTGTCTGTGTGTTTATGAGTGTGTTGTGCATGTTTTGTGTGTTTGTGTCTGTGTGTGTGTGTTTGTGTGTCTGTGTATGTGTGTTAGGTGTGTGTGTTGTTTCATCTCTAGTTGTTGGTGTGTCTCTGTGTGTGTACTGGGTGTGAGTGGTGCGTGTGTAATCTCTGTGTGTGGTGTGTGTGTGTGGTTTTTGTGTGTGTGTGTGTTTAGTATCTCGTGTGTTGTGGGTGGGTTTGTATCTGTGTGTGTGTGTACTGTGGTTGGTGCTTGTGCGTGTGTGTATCTCTCTGGTGTGTGTATCTGTGTGTGCGTGTGGGGATCTCTGTGTGTGTGTGGGTTGGGTGTGTGTGGTTTTGCCACAGTGGCTCTCAGTAAGCCCATAACAACTCATCGAAAGGAACTCGCCCAACCTGTCTACTTTAAATCATATTCTTCGGGGCCACGGCTGACAGCGTGACTCTGTCGTTGTTCTTCCTCCCAGGACCGGTGCAATCCCCTACCCCCCATCATATAGACAGCAAAGCCTTCACGAGGAGGTGACATGAAGCTGACTCATGCGACATCCACCTGAGTAGAAACATCTGTATCATGATTCATTGAACCATCTTACTTCTGTGTGCCGTTTTTTCAAAGCAAAGTTGATTGATCACCCTGATACAGATTACACCTTTTCCAGATTTCAAATCTGGAATTACTATCTCTATCGGAGCAACCAAAAGGGACATGCTGATGGCGAAACAAGCATGTTTTTCATTGCATTTACACAATCCTACCTTCGGACTGCTCCAATCTCGATGATGGTGACAGTTCAGGAGCGGTATCTTCAAGAGGATGATTTTATAGACGCAGTTTCTTCCCGCTCAGACAACATTTCTGATTTTAATCAATGTTGAAACACCGTTGTGCTGCACAATATCTTTTTTGTGGAAACTGTTATACTTTTTTCAGGATTCTTTGACAAATAGAAATTTCAAAAGAACAGCATCTATTTGAAACAGAATTTTTGTAATTATAATGTGAACTGTTTGATCATTTAATGTGTGTATGTGCGCACGTGTGTGTGTGTGTGTGTGTGGGTGTGTGTGTGTGTGGGCTGTGGAGTGGGGGGGGGGGGGGGTAATCATTCAGGTGTTGCTGCACCCAAACTTTGAATCTCTCCCCCTTCATCTCTTCATTACTCTTCAGTAATATTATTGAATTTAAATCACTTCTTAAAACTCACCTGTTCTCTGAATGTTATCATTTATAAGTTATGTCCTACGTCTTTTTGTTTTCTCAATGTTTCCATTCTTATTTTGTGTTGTGTTTTCTCGTTGTGTTATATTTTGTTTTTCACTTGTGCTCAGTGTTGGGGAAAGTTACTTTCAAAAATAATGCATTACAATATTGCATTACACCATAAAAAAGTAACTAATTGCATTACTAAGTTACTTTTTATGGAAAGTAATGCAATATTACTTTTTAAATCTGCGTGGCGTTCCATTGGTTTTTTAATATAAAAAGTTCTTCTTTTACAAATGTAAAAGCCCTTTCACAATAAAAGTGAAATAAATACACCTCAGGCTGAGGGAATGTAAATTCACGTCTGTACAGTGAGGTCTCCCGTCTTTCGAACTAATCTCCATGACGATATGACGCAGGAGAAAGAAAAGTTCAACACTATTTCACATACCAAATCACACACAAATTGTCCTTTCTGCTTATTAGTAATGATTTGACTTGGGATTCAGCGAAGGCCAGTAGCAAAGACATTGGTTCATAAAATGGGATTAAATGCATAAACAATATTTGTCTTAATACATTTAAAGTAGCTGCAGATTTGTATAAATTCGATTTGCTTTGCTGTTTTTTTCATTATTGAGAGCACCTGAATGGTGTTTTAGTGTGCATTAGATGAGTAAACATGTTGCTATATTTGTCCCTAGGCTCCAGTACGACTGTTCACACACCAACGCTCTGCACATGACTCCTGATTCCTGTCTCCATGGCACACCAGAGCTGTCACTCAACACATGGCAGCAAAGTAACTGGCTTAACTTAAAAAAAAAATAACTCAGATATTTCCTTCTAAATTAAAAAGTAATGCTATACTTTACTAGTTACTTAAAAAAGTGCTTATGTTTGTCATGTTTGTTTATTATACAGATGTTCTTCTTTTCTAATTGTATCTTCATTGTAAAGCGACCTTGAGCACTGGCGCTATATAAATAAAACTTATTATTGTTATTATTATTCTCTCCCCAGAGGCTGATAGATAAATCGACGGTGACGTGCTCAGTTGCTTTCCGAGTCTGAGACCTCTTCCCCTGTCTGTCTCCCCAGCGTCAACCCTCTACCTCTATAACGTGGAGCACCCATGTGGCACCACAGCGCCGTAAAAAAAAAAAAAAAACTCACTGTCCTGCTCCGTCAGAGGCGAGGCTTTCGCAGTTACTCCTGCAATACCAAAACGCCCCGTCAACCCTCGTGTCCTCTGGGCGGTTTGGCGATGGAGTAGGCACTAACGCATTCGCCTTTCTTGCCCCCCTCATTCTCGCCCGACGGCGTTCATGTAGCCTGCGTTGGTCAAGACGGCTGCTTGCGCGTTTTTCACTTTGACTCGATGGAGCTTCAAGGCGTGATGAAGAGCTACTTTGGCGGGCTTCTCTGCGTCTCCTGGAGCCCCGATGGGAAGTATCTCGCAACGGGCGGAGAAGACGATTTAGTGACGGTTTGGTCGTTTGCAGAGAGTCGCGTCGTCGCGCGCGGACACGGCCACAAGTCGTGGGTCAACGTCGTCGCGTTCGACCCGTTCACGACGAAACTGGAGGACGAGGAGCCGATGGAGCTCAGCGGCAGCGAGGAGGATTTCCAGCAGGGGTCGCTGCAATTCGGCCGCGTGCGAACCAGCAGCACGCTCTCGCGACTTTCGCGGCACAGCTCCAAAGGTGGAGCTTCATCCATGTCGTACCGCTTTGGCTCGGTTGGGCAAGACATGCAATTCTGTTTGTGGGATCTGACGGACGACGTTCTGTATCCGCGGCTTCCGCTCTCCCGCGCGATTACGAACACATTCGGTCCTACGATCCCAAGCGGAAGCAGCGGAGTCGAAGGTCACCATCATCCCTCAAACCCTCATCAGACGTCGACGTTGCCGCTGCCTTTGCCTCGCTCGCTGTCACGCTCCAATTCCCTCCCGCACCCCGCCGTCGCAAACACCCCAAAAGGCCAGGTGGGCTACAGAGAGCACGTTACTGAGCGCGGAGGCGGCGTGGAGAGTATAGAAGAGGAAGAGGAGGAGGACAATGTGGTGGTGGTGGTGGAGGAGGAGGAGGAGGAGGAGGAGGCGGAGGAGGAATCGTGCCGTTTAGCATCGGACGCTTCGCAACGCTTTCTCTACAAGAGCGCAAGACGGACAAATCCGGGGTGGGAGGGGAAAAGGAGCACAAGCGCTATCACAGCCTCGGGAACATCAGCAAAAGCAACGATAAGATTAACGTGGCACCACGCAGTAACAGGCTAGATGGCGCTAAAGTGCTGGGAACCACGCTGTGTCCGCGTATGAACGAGGTTCCGCTGCTGGAGCCGCTGGTGTGCAAGAAAATCGCACATGAGCGGCTCACCGTGCTCGTCTTCATGAACGACTGCATCATCACGGCGTGTCAGGAAGGACTCATCTGCACTTGGGCCAGACCTGGGAAAGCGGTGAGTCGAGATTTAAACGCAAAGCATTCAGATTTGCGTGCAAGTTTCATTGCAATGCGCTAAATGCATGTCAAAATAAACCTGTACAACTTTTCAGTGGTCTTGATTACAGAAGTATTTTTCCATTCAATTTTTCCCATTTGGATTTTTAAAAAGTTATAAGCCATGGTGGATTAAACCAACAAGCTACACTTAAAATTGTTTAAAGGGGTCATATGATGCTTTTTTAAAGATCATTATTTTGTGTATTTGGTGGTAACCGTCCAATTATTGTGACCATCTTTAATGGGTTCAACAAACCGCACATTCGTCTCTCAAATACTGATCACAAAAAAAAATTATTGTAGGTCCGCTATGCCCCGCCTCTCTCAAACGCTTCTTTTCTACACGTCCCTCCTCCGACAAGCGCAGTCTGCTCTGATTAGCCAGCTGACCCAGCGCATTGTGATTGGACGAACACCACAAGCACTCGTCGGAAACGTAACGCCCCCTTACCAGTAATCTGGAGCTTCATCTTTCAAAATAAATGTATAGACAGTAAATAATGTCATTAGTTTTTACCATCAGTTCAAGCCCGAAAGTGGAACAGAGTCGCGTGACAGACACAGGGATGAAGTTGGTATGTGTTTGCAGTACACAAGCACGTTAAGAACCGCCTTAACCTACTACTGATTTGTCTCTCTCTCTCTCCTCTCCACCACACACACGATGTCCTCTCTCTCTCTCTCTCCTCTCTCACCACACACACACACACACACGATGCGCAAACTCCCGCATTTGAACAGTCAAAATAGCAAATACTTAAACTAATAACAAAAAAAAAGTAGCTGATTCAGAAGCGCCAGAAGTCAGAATTACCTCCTCTCCTAGGTTCACGAAACGTTCATCCATAAAATGCATTGCTGTTCTTTTGTAAGTGATCTTAAAGATTCCTAATTGCATCTACTTCCGGAAGGCCTAATAAAGTGCTTTTTCTTTCGCACTGAAACAAACAGCGTCTCCCTGACATGCTGCTTCGACACTAACTGCGGTTACTGAAACCACAACTTCTTTCTTTGCGTGAACATTTGGGCGCATTATACAAATATTCCCACATAGTGACCTAGAAATGTGGGGGCGTGTTAGAACGAGACGTTTTAGGGGGGGCGTGGCAGAGTCTTAACTTTGATAAAGTATATTTCTTTGGTTTTGAGACTTTAGTTTTTGTAACTTCAGGGATCTTATCTATGCACATCAGCTTGTAACACTCCAAAGAGTAAGGAAAATTTTAAATCGCATCATATAACCCCTTTAAAGAATTTTTAAAAAAATCAATTGGTGTGCGATTTACTTTAAAACAATTTTCACTCAAACATTCCTAGTAAATTTCACAATTAATTACAAAAAAACAGCAAGTAACACATTTCCTTAATGTGAAATTTTGATTAAAAAAGCTGAAATAGTTCCATCTCTTGAAAAATGGTTTTTGAGTAGTTATTATTTTTACAGCCACTGAAATAATATCGTGAAAAAGTTTTTGTAACTTATTTCAAAAAGTGAATCTTTCATATATTCTAGATTCATTACAAAAGTGTTATTATTTCAAAAGTTTTTTTGTTTTAATTTTAATGATTAGAGCTTACATCTCATGAAAGTCAAAAATCCAGTATCCAAAAATATTAGAATATGTCCTAAGATCAATCAAAAAAAGGATTTGCAAAACAGAAAAGCTCAAGTTCTTTACAGTATGTTGATTTCTGCACTCAATACTTGGTCGGGGCTCCTTTAGCATAAACTCCAGAATCAGTGAGGTGTGGCATGAAGCGATCCGCCTGTGGCTCTGCTGAGAACTATTGAGCCTTCAGCTCGGATCCACTGTTCCTCATCTTTCTCTTGAAAATAAAGCCCATGTGGGGTTCAGGTCAGGCATGTTGGCTAGCCAATCAAGCACAGTAATATAATGGTCACTGTGGGCAGTTCCTAAGTCCCTGCTGGACAAGGAATCAGCATCTCCGTAAGCTTGTCAGCAGAATGGAAGCATTGACTTTGACTGTATAAAAGCAGTGGAGCAACACCAGCAGACGTCCGGCACCCAATCATCTCTGACGTCCGGCAGAACTTCACACGGGACTTCAGCAGCTCGGATCTGTGCCCCTCCGTCTTCCTCCCCCTGGGTTTTCCACATACATGCAAAATTTACTTAAATCTGGAAAAAGGGATTTGGGAGCCCTGAGCAACAAGTCCGTTATTTTTTCGTCCGTACCCAGGTGAGATCTTCTGACGTTGTTTCTGTTTCAGTATGGCTTCATTTTCATCGAGACGTTCGTGACCTGATGACTCCAGCTGACTCCCGGCTTCAGTCCACTGCCTGTTAACGCTCTCCAAGGTTTGAATCGCGTTTGGCTTGACAGTATTCTCCAAGCCCTTGGTCATCCCCGTTGCTTGTCACCTTTTCCCACACCCATTTCTTTCTTCTTCCTTCCTGCCAAACTTTGCATTTAATATGCTTTGATCAGCACTCTGTGACCAGCCGCTCTTTCAGTAAGGACGTCTGTGGACCTACTCTCTTGTGGCGGTGTCAGTGATCATCTTCTGGCCCATTGCCAATCGCAGTCTTCCTCATTATTGTGTTTCAAGAACAAGATACCACTGATTTATTCTGTAGGGAGGTACCTTTCTGACACTCAAAATGTAATATGCTAATACTTTTAAGCGTACTGGATTTTTGACGTTAATAGATGTAAACTCTAATCATCCAAATAAAAAAAGCGTTTGAAATGTTTTCCTTTACATGTACGCCTCTAGAATAGAGGAAGTATTCACTTTTTGAAATTGGTTTTACCAAAAAACTTTTTCACCTATTCAAATTTTTGGAGCATCCTGGTGTATATACTAGATTATATATATATATTATATATATCATCTTATGATAACGGAGAGTCCGGTTCTTTGACTCTGGTGCTGATCTGCGTTCGAAGCTTTTGTAAATGACGCTACAAAGTAACACACACATTTGTTTACGTTTGTGTGCTGCTCTGCAACCACATTGTATCACCACACTGTGTTCTGGTATGCGCTACATTGTTTTGCTGGAAGAACCTGTGTTTCTTAATATCATTTACACTTTATGCTCCGTTTTATTTGAAAACCTTACTACGTATATAACCTTTTATAAAAGCAATAGCCTCGTGACGCCGTATTTCAGTGCTATTTATAACAGCTAAGGATTTAAACAACGCCTCTTGAGCTGTATAAAATTCCTGTAAACCACATCTCGCTTCTTGGGGCTTACTTGCTTTAATTTGTATCCATAGTTGTTTATTATAATTAATATTATTATTTTTTGGCCGTCATTTTCCCATGTACAAATATGCTGGATGCTGCCACAAGTTACTTCATCACTGCTCCAATTTTAGCTGTGCTGTTTCTTGTCTGTTGTTTCCCTACACCCTCTCAGCCGCTGATCATCACAGAACGAGAAACTCTCCGACGGACGGTGTAATGCCGCATTCCCGTTCTGCATCCTAGCCGTCCTCACAGCGTCCAATTCACCCCTTCCACTGAATCCTTACCAAACCACGCTTGAGTTTCCATGAACTCACACCAACACCCGCCTCGCGACCATGCAGCACAAAAACCGCTTCGAGCGCCCACGGCTCTCTCCTGCAGACCGCTGCGAGGACTCTGATCTTTGCTGGCCTCTTTCTCTACCGCGTTCACATGCAAAGAGCCCGACCTTTTTTATTTCCTATTTATTTTATTTGATCATCGGCTTCTATGTACATATTCCGACTACTCGAATAACGCAGAGGACGTCTTGAACTGAACTCAAATAATTACTATTGAGATCCTATTTGTTACATATTTACCGATGCATTGAATGTGGTTGACGAGTTCTTTTCTATTTGTGCTAGTGCGTCATAATGCGATCTGGCTGAGAAGTGCCCTTCCTTGCTTTGCTCGGGCCTGACTGAGAGGTACGTGCATTTGTTCGTCCGCAGACTCTAGTTTAGCTTCCTAGATTCCTAGAGAGTGAGGTTAGTGGCCGTCTAGAAAATAGCTGCAAATGGTCGGCAAGGTCTCTGACAGTAAAGTGGAATTTTTATAATTTACTAAGTTTTTTGCTAGCAATACAATGTTCACCGCTGAATGAAACGGACGTTTGTGCCATCTCTCGTTGACTGACTTTTAGATCGAGCCAACTAGAATTGGTCTCATTTAAATTTGACCTTGTTGAAACGCAGACTGTGACTCTGTGGAGCCATTTCTGCCGATAAAAAAGAAAATGGCTATTGAAGCTTTTTTATCTCACAAGTTAGATTATTTCTCACCATTATAGCAAAATGCAATATATAACAAAAAAAAAAAAAAAAACAGAATGTGACAACAAATAGTCTGTGGAGGGAACGACAAAACTTGAATATGTAAACTCTGGTAAAAGTCAGAATTGTCAAGATATAAACTCAGAATTGGCGGAAAAAGTCAAAGTTGCGATATATAAATAGATTCGAAAACAGTCAAATTGGCGAGATATAAACTCAGCAATTGCAGAAAAAAGTCATAGTTGTGAGATATGACCCCCGACGCGTAAAAAAGTTACAATGCCAGATATAAACTCGAATTGTTATAAATTTTTTTTTTCATGGGCATAACTCGATGGCAAGAAAAAGTCCCAATTGTACACATAACTCCGATCGCGAAAAAAATGAAATATTTAAGATAGTAAACTCAGAATTGCGGAAAAAAGTTAAATATTGCGAGATTGTAAGCTCATAAGTCCCGAAAAAAGTTACAATTGGGCGAGATAAACTCAATTCTGGAAAACAAAGTTAAAATGCGAGATATCACCTCAGAAATTCTGAAAAAGCCATACAATTGCCGAGATATTCTCAGAATTCCGAAAAACTTTAAATTGCGAGATATAACCGCAGATTCCGAAAAAAGTGACAATATGGAGATCTACTCAGAATAACGTAAAAAAGGTAAAATTTTAAGATATAAACTCAGAATTGCGAAAAAATAAAAATTGTGAGATATTAGCCTCGAAGTCCGAAAAGTTCAATTGCGAGATAATAAACTCAGATTCTGAACAATTTAAATTGCGAGATTAAGCCAAATTACGAAAAAGTTCAAGTGCGAGATATACCTCATAATTTGAAAAAGTTACATTTGAGATATTACTCAGAATTCCGACAAAAAATTAAATTGCGCCATATAAACTCCGAGCCGAAAAATTACAATTTATGTATATAAACTCGAAGTAACGTAACAAACGTTACATTGCGAGATATAAACTAGATTCCTGAAAAAGGAAATGCGAATTTACGCTCAGAATTCTGAAAAAAAGTCAGAATTTCTAGATATAAACTCAGAATTCTGAAAAAAGTTAAAATTGCGAGATTTAAGCTCAGAATTCTGAAAAAAGTTACAATTGCGAGATATAAACTCAGAATTACAAAAAAAAGTTAAAATTGCGAGATATAAACTCACAATTCCGAGAAAAATGTCAGAATTGGGAATAGAAACTCCGAATTCTGAAAAAGTTACAATTATGAAGATATAAACTCAACTAACCGTAAAAGTTAATTGCGAGATATAAACTCAGAATTCCGAAAAAAGTTACAATTATGAGATATAAACTCAGAATAACGTAAAAAAGTTACAATTATGAGATATAAACTCAGAATAACGTAAAAAAGTTAAAATTGCGAGATATAAACTCAGAATTACAAAAAAAAGTTAAAATTGCGAGATATAAACTCAGATTCCGAAAGTTACAGGAGATATCAACTCAGCAATAACTTAAAAAATGTAAAATTTTAAGATATAACTCAAATTGCGAAAAACGTTAAAATTGCGAGATTAAGCTCATCAGTCCGATAAAGTTACAAAATGTTCAGATTACCTCAGAATTCTGAAAACGTTAAAAGCATGCGAGATTTAGCTCAGATTCTGAAAAAAATTACAATTGCGAGATAAACCAAGGAACTTCTGAAAAAGTTACCATTCTGAGATGTTAACTCAGATTTCCGAAAAACAAGTTAAATTGCGCAGATAATAAACTCAGATCCGAACAAAAATTTACAATTATGCGATTAAACTCAGATAACGTAAAAAGTGACAATTCATAATAAAGTCTCAGAAGTCCTGAAAAGTTAAATGCGAGATTTAAGCTCAGAAGTTCGCAAAAGTTATGGCGAGATAACACTCAGAATTCTATGACAAAGTTAAATTGCGAGATTTTAGCTCAGATCTGAAAAAAGTTTCCAATTGCAGATATAACTCAGATTCTGAAAAAAGTTCAATCGAGATATACACTACAGATTCGAAAAGGTTTACAAATTGTGAGATATAAACATCAATTCTGAAAACAGTTTTACCATTATGAGATAAACTTTCATATAAACGTAAAAAGTTAAATTTGCGAGATATAAACTCAGAATTCCGAAAAAAGTTAAAA
This sequence comes from Sinocyclocheilus anophthalmus, assembly GCA_018155175.1. Taxonomy (NCBI): domain Eukaryota; kingdom Metazoa; phylum Chordata; class Actinopteri; order Cypriniformes; family Cyprinidae; genus Sinocyclocheilus; species Sinocyclocheilus anophthalmus. The sequence goes on along the minus strand of JADLZN010005995.1, from coordinate 337,917 downwards.
TTATGAGATATAAACTCAGAATAACGAAAAAAGTTACAATTATGAGATATAAACTCAGAATAACGTAAAAAAGTTAAAATTGCGAGATATAAAACGCAGAATCCGAAAAAAGAGTTTAAAAGTGGCGAGAATATAACTCAGATTCCGAAAAGTTACAATTATGCTCTACCCTCCGAATAACGTAAAAAGGGTTTAGTCAATTTGCGGATATTAACTCAGAATTCCCCGAAAAAGTTAAATTGGCGAGATATAACTCATAATTCCGAAAAATACAATATGATATAAAACCTCGAGATAACTACAACAGTTAAAATTGCGAGATATAAACTCAGAATTCCGAAAAAAAAAACAAAGTTGCTAGATATAAACTCAGAATTCTGAAAAAAGTAAAAACTTTCAACATGTAACCGCAGGATTACAGAAATGTCAATTCTGAGAAAAATAGTTGCAATAACCTTTTTTAAAATGTTTTATTCTGTGATGGAAATAAGCTTCAGATGTAGTCGTTTGAGCAACACATTTAACTATTGTAGCACGGAGTAGGCGCTATTCCTTACACCTGCTATGCCTCTTGCAAAATTTTGCACATTTACAGGTTGATTTTAGCTCGCTGGAGGGAGCATTTTCAAGGGTCGGGATCACCGAGAGCCAACGTGAAGTGTGTTTTTAGGGTTTTGTCATGCAGACTTCTCAAAAAGACTTGTATCATTTCTAGTGACGTCTGTCAATCAGTTTGATTCAGATCAGTGCAAACTGAGTCTTTGAGTCTTTCTAGAAGTCTGCGAGGAATAACACTACATAAATTAGTCTTTGGGGTCATTGCACTGGTTTAAATGTGGTAAACTGGGCTTCTTTAGTGATCCCGACATGGACGTTTCTTCTCCTAGAGGCAGAACTTTGCTTGTATTTTAGACAAAGGCCAAGCTAATGAACTCATATACGATCATTCCCACCGAATTACAGAACACTACTTGATAAAAACAGTGTTTTAGCCCTGACGGTATGTATGCTTAACATTTGGTTCTCATTTTTATGTCTTTTTGTAACTTTAAGTGTTTATTGTTTATTTTTTTAATCTCAGATATTTGGGGATTTATGTTTTGTTCGGCGGTAGCATCGTAATTGTCTTTGCTGTTAACTGGGGAAATGCAAATGGACCAATTAGTGGATGTTGGAACGTTTTGTGTATTTTTATTGTGCACTTTTTAAACTACTGCTTCCATCCATTAGGGGATTTTTTTTGTTACTTTTTTTCTTTTCTCTCTTTTTTTTATTTTTTTTGCAAATGCATTCAGTTCTGAAGGACGTTTTGTCTTATTTCAAATCGATTATCTTCCACTGCATGTGTTTTCGTTTATCACACGGTTATATGCCTGAGTCTGGTGATGTGGCCAACAATATCACAATATCAAGTTTGTATATGAGAATCTATTATTAAAACATCAAATACTCATGCATTGCATTTTTATTTGTAATCACTTATACCAGTTAATAAATTTAAAGGAAAAGTTCACCCAAAAATGAAAATGTGCTCATCCTCAGGCCATCCCAGATTAGGAAGAGTGTGTTTCTTCATCAGGTTTGTAGAAATGTAGCATTGCATCAGTGTCTCAGCAATGGATGCTCTGCAGTGAATGGGTGCCGTCAGAATGAGAGTCCAAACAGCTGATAAAAACATCACAATAATCCACAGCACTCCAGTCCATCAGTGAACATCTGGAGAAGACAAAAGCTGAAACTAATCCAGCATTAAGACGTTTTTAACTAAAATACATAGAGTCCATAATCCATAATAACTCTTCCTCCGGTGAAAAAGTGCATCTGCTGTTGTCTCTCACATCAAAATCCAGCCACATATGTGTTTAGAGCTGTTCAAACGCTGCTTGATCTGTGCAGATTTCTCTCCTGATTCACACCAGAACACTGACTCACCGGAGGAAGCAGGTTTTGAACCTGGCTTAACCCATTCTGTTCTGGAAATGTATGCAGATTAGTGCATATTTAATTAGACAATGCCTTATTTGCATATTTAAACATTTCAGAAGTTATCTTTATTCACTCTGATTAATCAACTGAGGAATATTTGTGCAGCTTAACGAGGTTGACGCAAAATTGGTTCAGAGGCCGTATCTCAGCCAAACTTTTATCAATCGGCACAGAACTTGGTACACTTCATCAACACCATGATCTGAGGGTCCATGCCAAAGTTGGGAACAGCGCCACCTATGGGTCGTGAGATACCAAAAATGCATGTTTTTGCTTATAAACAGTTAGTCATAATCAGTCATAACATGGTTAGGGTTTGGCTTGGGGTTACTTGCATGCAATTATGCATAATGAATTGTTATTATAATAGCAAGTACATGTAACGTGTGTAACAAGGACGCCTTAAAATAAAGTGCTACCAATTTTGATGACATGATCCAGATCACGTGTAATCAGCTCTGTCTCTGGAGTTTCTGGCTAATTTATACTATAGTGTTTTTGAACCATATTCATTTGTTGTAGTAATTCTATAGTTGCTGTGGTTATATAACAACTACAGTAATATAAACAAATTACTTTACCCAATACTGTACTAAGTTATCTACAACTATAGGGTATGTTATGCTACAATACACAAGTTTACTGTAGTAAAAACTAAAGTATAATACAGTATTTATTAGAGTTTATCAGTTCACTGTAGCATTCATTAACAAAGTGTTGTAAATACTATGATATATACAGTACTATAGCCTAGTATGGCTCAAAAACACTAGTGTTTACTATAAATTACTATAGTATTTTATAGGGATAGATGCAAGCTGAAATTAGTATGCATATCTTCTGGGATTGTCCTCACACAGCTATTACAGTCAGAGGAAAAGTTTAGAGAAAGTGTTAAAAATGTAAAAATAAAGTTAAAAAATAAAAATTGACAAATTATAAAATGTGCATGAATATACAAATTTGATTAAAATAAATAAAAATGGTTAAAATAAAGAAATAAATCAGTAGATAATGCTACAATTTAAAAAGTATGACAATAAATAAGCAATGAAAGTGTATGTTAATATTACAATTTGATTGCAAATAAATAAAGCGATTTAAATAAGTAGATAAAATTAATTAATTAATATTTTTAACCGATTAAATATGAAAACAATTATATATAAAACTATGCAAAAATGTATTAAAAATACATTGCATACAAATAATATATTTGATTTAAATCAATTTCAAACTAACATATAGCATGATGAAATTATAAATAAAACTGATAATATTATATAAAAATAAATAATAAATTACTATATCTAACAATACAGTGCTATAGTGTGTGGAATAAAACATGTGTTGTAATAGAAACTACATATTTCCCAAATAATATGTTCCAAACGTATTTATTATATAGTTGTTTTCACCGAATAACCGCGGAGCATGCAGGCTGCCGCGCGGTGCATTGTGGGAGCCGCTGATTGGCGCACTTCCGCTGCCATTGTGCGCGAGAGACGGTAAATAAGACTGAAGCTCAGCTCCAAACACGCTTTAAACACAACTTCTGCTGAGGTAAGAGCGTCAAGGCACGGGAAATATAGATGTGTTATTTAACTGTTATTTTAGGCAGCCGGGAAAATGTCGTGTTTTGTGTAAATCCGTGTCGGTTCGAGCGGGTTTGTGTTTATATCGAGATCCTGAGGCGCCTCGTCCGCGCGAGCTGCAAAATCCGTCCGAAATAAACGGATATTTCACAAACGCTGAAAAACAGCGTAAACGCCTCCGTTCCTGCTTTACACGTCCGATATCGCATCCCTAGAGTGTTTTCTGTGTTGTCCGAGTGTAACTGGTGGGAACACTGGAGTGATTCGCAGCGAAATTGTCGAAGTTTTATCGTTAGTTCGTCTGTTTTCGCGCTCGGTTTTCTGTCGGAGTCAAACAGGCGCCATGATGTTCACGGATGAGGGGCGGGGCTTACGCCGGCCGTCTGCTTGGTTTCCTGTCCTCCGATTGGTCGGCTCATGAATATTAATATAAAGAGGCTGGTTTTTGAGGCGTGATTGACGTGTTAAACTTCCTGTTGTTTTCAAGCTCGAACTCAATCCTAAAGTGTCTTAAATACTGATTTTGAAACATTATCCATCCATTATTTCAGTATGACATGATTATATTATTAGATTAAATTTTTTTTTTATGAAGCAGGGGTTTTCAAACTGGTCCTTGGAAAGTTTAGAGGAAAAAGTGTGATGAAACTGACTACAAATGCAAATAAATTTGATTAAAATGAATAATATACAAGTTAATTGAAACAAAAATAAATTGTTTATAATCATTTAAATCCGTAACTAATTAAAAAAATAGTTAAATTATGTAAATGGTGATTTTAAAATGTGTTAATCGATTTGCTTTAATGTATTCATTTATTTACTTATTTTAATGAAATGCATTTTATTTACATAATTTACTCAATCATATGTTGTTTTTGTTTATTTACTTAAATCATTGTGATTATTTTAAACTAAGTAGGTAATATATATATATATACATGTATCTTCTGTGTGTGTGTGTGTAATGTTGTGTGTGTTGTGTTTGAGGTGAGCGTGTGTCAGGATGGCCCGTACGAAGCAGACCGCCCGTAAATCCACCGGAGGAAAAGCTCCTCGTAAGCAGCTGGCGACTAAAGCGGCCCGTAAGAGTGCGCCCTCTACTGGCGGAGTCAAGAAGCCCCATCGCTACAGGTACTGAGCCGCGAGTGGTGTCTGGTCTGGAGCCGCGGGACGAGCGCTGACGGCTCTGTGTGTGTCTGTAGGCCCGGGACCGTGGCTCTGCGTGAGATCCGCCGCTACCAGAAGTCCACCGAGCTGCTGATCCGCAAACTGCCTTTCCAGCGTCTGGTGCGAGAGATCGCTCAGGACTTCAAGACCGACCTGCGCTTCCAGAGCGCCGCCATCGGAGCGTTGCAGGTCAGACACGGCCGTTACACTTCTCCAGAAAACCACTGTGTATTTGATCCTGCTCGAGGTTATTACAGTGGACTAAACACAGTAAAAACAGGGAAATATTATTACTATTTAAAACAGCTGTTTTCTGTGTGAATATGTGTTAAACTGTAATGTATTTCTGTGATGCGCAGCTGTATTTTCAGCATCATTACTCCAGTCGTCAGTGTCACATGATCTTCAGAAATCATTATAATATGCTGATTTGGTTCTCAGGAAACATTTCTTATTATTATCCATTTGACACCAGTTGTGCTGCTTAATATTTTTTGTGGAAACTGTGATACATTTTATTTTTCAGGATTCACAGATGAACAGAAAGTTCAAAAGAACAGCATTTATTTGAAACAGAAGTCTGTTTACTGTCACTTTTGATCGATTTAATGCATCCTTTGGATTAAGAAAAAGTTTATTCTGAACTATTGAATGACCGTAGGTCACGGTTTCCACAAAAATATTGTGCATATATGAGGGAAAATAAGACGTGATGAAAAGCAGTTTTACCTTGAATATATATATTTTCTTCTTGCTGGATCCGAAAACAAAGTCCATCCGTGGCTCAAACACTGTAATATGATCTGAACCGTTGGGGATTTGTGATCCATTGAACCACTAATAGTATCTCAGTGCTACTAAAGTCTTCTCAGGTCATGTGACTCGTGTGTGTGTTGCAGGAGGCCAGCGAGGCGTATCTGGTGTGTCCTGTTGAGGCCACTACTTGTGTGCCACACACGCCAAGCGTTTCACCATCATGCCGCAAAGACATCCCGATGGCGCGCCGCATCCGTCGGAGACTTTCATGAACTCGTCTCTCTCTTGTGTGTGTGTTCTCTCTCTCTCTTCTTGCTGTATTGTTTGGTAGTTTTAGAGTTCAGTCCTGGTGGGGTGGGTGGTGTCTCTTTGTTTTTTGACTACAGACTTTTAGGGTTCTTCCTGTTTGCATGTACCAGCCCGTGACCGATCGGCCACACACACACTCTCTCTCACACGCACTCTCTCACTCACCATCACTCACTCACTCTCTCCCTCCTCACGGTCACCAACTCCCTCACTACACACTCACTTCATCACACTCACTCACCGACACCCACACATCACAACACACATCACACACACACACACACACACACACACACACACAGTCTGTCCATCGATCACAAGTGAAGGTTGAATAAGTGGGTCAGGGCTGATGTCTGCATTCAGGGCTTTGCGTCTCTCATGCAGGGTGCTAAAACAGCTCTGACCCGTCCCAGAATTCCCTGCACCGTCCATCACGAGTGCACGTGTGTGTGTGTGTGTGTGGCGGTTCGATCAGCACGGGGTTTGTATACGAGCATCTCTCCAACAAATGTTTATTATTGCAATATTAAGAATTACTTTTAATAATTATTGATGTCTGTTTCTTTTTTTTAATGCATTCATATAAAGCTTGTTTCATAGATCTAGAGCATATTTTTGAAGGTGGAGATTCTTATAAAGGCATTTTTACATCACAAATCATGTTTATTTTCTAAAGGATGAGTTTGGGTTCAGTCTCAGGCATGTGAAGGGATGTTCAACATTACTCTAATTGGCTTCAGCGCTGAGAATAACATGTTTGTCTGCATAAACGACCCGTTCATTGATAGGAGAGTCTGGACGGACTGACTTATTAATTTGAACTGAATAAATATATATTGGCTTGATACTGTTTTTGAGTTTCGCCACGATAATTTCCTTCATTACAGAGCAGTTTTCTACTCTCATCCCTTCAGCGTCTCACGACTCCTCAGGCAGACATGGAAACATTATTATTATTATTAAATCCTGCTTGATTTGTGGCTGTTTTTGTTTCTCCTTTATTCAGAGTCTGACTACAGAACATTCAGGTGTTTCAATAAACTGATCTTTGTCAATTTCTCCTAATTGTGTAATAAATGGATGTCACACACTTTTGTGGTTTGTCTTTTATTGTGATGTTAAAATAAATTACATTCAACTCTTTACGTTTTATTTTTTGCCGATTTTTAAATTGTAAAGCACTTAATTTCTTGTGTGAAAGACGCTATACAAATAAAGTATTAGATTACATATATTAGTTTATTAGACATAAGTGCACATTATATTTGATTATTAGACTAGTACAGATACGGAATGGTCCCAACTAACCAAATTTCAACAAAAATCCAAATGTAGATGCAAATTATTTTTTTTTATTAAATATAATTTAATATTTTAGTAAGGTAATCATTTACGGAGTGTCCTTTTTACACCTAATGAAGGATTTATGAAAGGAAAGAAGAGACCCTTTCTTTTTTTGTTTATTAATATTTTCTCCGTTCCTTTTTTCTCTCTAAGAATATATGTAATTTTATGTTTTGCTCAGTGCCGTTGTAGATGTATATTCTGTTAAATATGTCCAAAAAAATAAAATAAAATAAATTACACTAAGTGCACATAATCCGGCTTGTTAGCAGAGGCTATTTACATTAACTCCGCCCACCAGCGTGTAGAGAAGTTTACAAAAGACGCTTTTGACGCTCCGACCCGAGTTCGAATCCACCTTTAGCCGAATCCGTGGCTTTTCACATCTCACATCACATCGGAAAGGCATTTATCTTTAATACACATGAAGGAAATACTGGAAAAGTTGTAAATGAGGTATAGTGAGGGCTTTATCGTCCCAATAAGGCAAGATCCATTTAATAATTTGAATAAAAATGCTAATTTACACTCACTACATTATTATTGCATAGTGTTTTATGATGTACTACAATACTGAGGTGCAAGATAGTTGCCACTTTGCAATAAGAAGTTTAGCAGAAAATACTGCTGTTTTTAAATAAGTGTCTATGGCTATGAGAAAATACTGCTATTTTCACTTTGTGTTAATAACCGCTGCCAATTATTGAACTAATTAAATGGAAGCATCTATTATAATAATTACACCATAGTGAACTTATAAATTATTTACACAAGGCTTAATGTGTTCCAGACAGCAACAAAAAATGTTTTTGCGAACGTTCCCATTAAGTTGTAAAAACGCGTTTGTGCTAACGCTGTGAGAGCACGCTGCAGTGACTCCGCCCACACGCGCGAGGGCGCTCCAGGGTGACGTCACTGCGCGCCCGGCGACGTCACGTCCTCTGCAGCTTCCACGCGCCGCGGTTCCGCTCGCGAGGACCCGAGTGTCTGGGAAATAAACACAAATATAAACACTTAACAATAGAAAAAGTACTAAACAAACACCTGGAATCATGGCGACGACATTCGAGCAGATGAGAGCGAACGTCGGCAAACTTCTGCGGGGCATCGACAGGTGAAGATGATTATTAATAACCGATAAACATCAGCATCAGAGGACACATTAGAGCCCGTCCACATTAACTATCTTCATAAAAATAACTAATTTATTCGAAGCAGGCGCTTGTGTGCCACAGCGTTTTATCTGCGCGTAGTAATTCGAATAAAAGTCACATGTATTTCTACAGTAGGATTGATTCACAGCAGGTTCACAGAAAAAAACGGAAATAATTCTGTTAAAAATCGCTCGTTTTTCTCGTCGTGTGGACTATTTTTCTTCGGAATCGCTCGTTTTTCTCGTCGTGCGAACTATTTTTCCTCGGAATCGCTCGTTTTTCTCGTCGTGCGAACTATTTTTCCTCGGAATCGCTCGTTTTTCTCGTCGTGCGAACTATTTTTCTTCGGAATCGCTCGTTTTCCTCGTCGTGCGGACTATTTTTCGTCGGAATCGCTCGTTTTTCTCGTCGTGCGAACTATTTTTCTTCGGAATCGCTCGTTTTTCTCGTCGTGCGGACTATTTTTCTTCGGAATCGCTCGTTTTTCTCGTCGTGCGAACTATTTTTCTTCGGAATCGCTCGTTTTTCTCGTCGTGCGAACTATTTTGTGTCGGAATCGCTCGTTTTTCTCGTCGTGCGGACTATTTTTCTTCGGAATCGCTCGTTTTTCTCGTCGTGCGGACTATTTTTCTTCGGAATCGCTCGTTTTTCTCGTCGTGCGGACTATTTTTCTTCGGAATCGCTCGTTTTTCTCGTCGTGCGAACTATTTTGTGTCGGAATCGCTCGTTTTTCTCGTCGTACGAACTCTTTTTCCTCGGAATCGCTCGTTTTCCTCGTCGTGCGAACTATTTTGTGTCGGAATCGCTCGTTTTTCTCGTCGTACGAACTCTTTTTCCTCGGAATCGCTCGTTTTCCTCGTCGTGCGAACTATTTTGTGTCGGAATCGCTCGTTTTTCTCGTCGTACGGACTATTTTTCTTCGGAATCGCTCGTTTTTCTCGTCGTGCGGACTATTTTTCTTCGGAATCGCTCGTTTTTCTCGTCGTGCGGACTATTTTTCCTCGGAATCGCTCGTTTTTCTCGTCGTGCGGGCTATTTTCTCTCGGAATCGCTCGTTTTTCTCGTCGTGCGAACTATTTTTCTTCGGAATCGCTCGTTTTTCTCGTCGTGCGGACTATTTTTCTTCGGAATCGCTCGTTTTTCTCGTCGTGCGGACTATTTTTCTTCGGAATCGCTCGTTTTTCTCGTCGTACGAACTCTTTTTCCTCGGAATCGCTCGTTTTCCTCGTCGTGCGAACTATTTTGTGTCGGAATCGCTCGTTTTTCTCGTCGTACGAACTCTTTTTCCTCGGAATCGCTCGTTTTCCTCGTCGTGCGAACTATTTTGTGTCGGAATCGCTCGTTTTTCTCGTCGTACGAACTCTTTTTCCTCGGAATCGCTCGTTTTCCTCGTCGTGCGAACTATTTTGTGTCGGAATCGCTCGTTTTTCTCGTCGTGCTGACTTTTTCTTCGGAATCGCTCGTTTTTCTCGTCGTGCGGACTTTTTCTTCGGAATCGCTCGTTTTTCTCGTCGTGCGGACTTTTTCTTCGGAATCGCTCGTTTTTCTCGTCGTGCGGACTATTTTTCTTCGGAATCGCTCGTTTTTCTCGTCGTGCGGACTATTTTTCTCTCGGAATCGCTCGTTTTTCTCGTCGTGCGGACTATTTTTCTTCGGAATCGCTCGTTTTTCTCGTCGTGCGGACTATTTTTCTTCGGAATCGCTCGTTTTTCTCGTCGTGCGGACTTTTTCTTCGGAATCGCTCATTTTTCTCGTCGTGCGGACTATTTTTCCTCGGAATCGCTCTTTTTTCTCGTCGTGCGAACTATTTTGTGTCGGAATCGCTCGTTTTTCTCGTCGTGCTGACTTTTTCTTCGGAATCGCTCGTTTTTCTCGTCGTGCGAACTATTTTCTCTCGGAATCGCTCGTTTTTCTCGTCGTGCGAACTATTTTGTGTCGGAATCGCTCGTTTTTCTCGTCGTGCGGACTATTTTTCTTCGGAATCGCTCGTTTTCCTCGTCGTGCGAACTATTTTGTGTCGGAATCGCTCGTTTTTCTCGTCGTGCGGACTATTTTTCTTCGGAATCGCTCGTTTTTCTCGTCGTGCGGACTATTTTTCTTCGGAATCGCTCGTTTTTCTCGTCGTGCGGACTATTTTTCTTCGGAATCGCTCGTTTTTCTCGTCGTGCGAACTTTTTCCTCGAAATCGCTCGTTTTTCTCGTCGTGCGAACTATTTTCTCTCGGAATCGCTCGTTTTTCTCGTCGTGCGAACTATTTTTCCTCGGAATCGCTCGTTTTTCTCGTCGTGCGAACTATTTTCTCTCGGAATCGCTCGTTTTTCTCGTCGTGCGGACTATTTTTCCTCGGAATCGCTCTTTTTTCTCGTCGTGCGAACTATTTTGTGTCGGAATCGCTCGTTTTTCTCGTCGTACGAACTCTTTTTCCTCGGAATCGCTCGTTTTCCTCGTCGTGCGAACTATTTTGTGTCGGAATCGCTCGTTTTTCTCGTCGTGCGGACTATTTTTCTTCGGAATCGCTCGTTTTTCTCGTCGTGCGAACTATTTTCTCTCGGAATCGCTCGTTTTTCTCGTCGTACGAACTCTTTTTCCTCGGAATCGCTCGTTTTCCTCGTCGTGCGAACTATTTTGTGTCGGAATCGCTCGTTTTTCTCGTCGTACGAACTCTTTTTCCTCGGAATCGCTCGTTTTCCTCGTCGTGCGAACTATTTTGTGTCGGAATCGCTCGTTTTTCTCGTCGTACGAACTCTTTTTCCTCGGAATCGCTCGTTTTCCTCGTCGTGCGAACTATTTTGTGTCGGAATCGCTCGTTTTTCTCGTCGTACGAACTCTTTTTCCTCGGAATCGCTCGTTTTTCTCGTCGTGCGAACTCTTTTTCCTCGGAATCGCTCGTTTTTCTCGTCGTGCGGACTATTTTTCTTCGGAATCGCTCGTTTTTCTCATCGTGCGGACTATTTTTCTTCGGAATCGCTCGTTTTCCTCGTCGTGCGAACTATTTTGTGTCGGAATCGCTCGTTTTTCTCGTCGTACGAACTCTTTTTCCTCGGAATCGCTCGTTTTCCTCGTCGTGCGAACTATTTTGTGTCGGAATCGCTCGTTTTTCTCGTCGTACGAACTCTTTTTCCTCGGAATCGCTCGTTTTCCTCGTCGTGCGAACTATTTTGTGTCGGAATCGCTCGTTTTTCTCGTCGTACGAACTCTTTTTCCTCGGAATCGCTCGTTTTCCTCGTCGTGCGGACTATTTTTCTTCGGAATCGCTCGTTTTTCTCGTCGTGCGGACTATTTTTCTTCGGAATCGCTCGTTTTTCTCGTCGTGCGGACTATTTTTCTCTCGGAATCGCTCGTTTTTCTCGTCGTGCGAACTATTTTTCTTCGGAATCGCTCGTTTTTCTCGTCGTGTGGACTATTTTTCTTCGGAATCGCTCGTTTTTCTCGTCGTGTGGACTATTTTTCTTCGGAATCGCTCGTTTTTCTCGTCGTGTGGACTATTTTTCTTCGGAATCGCTCGTTTTTCTCGTCGTGTGGACTATTTTTCTTCGGAATCGCTCGTTTTTCTCGTCGTGTGGACTATTTTTCTTCGGAATCGCTCGTTTTTCTCGTCGTGTGGACTATTTTTCTTCGGAATCGCTCGTTTTTCTCGTCGTGTGGACTATTTTTCTTCGGAATCGCTCGTTTTTCTCGTCGTGTGGACTATTTTTCTTCGGAATCGCTCGTTTTCCTCGTCGTGCGAACTATTTTGTGTCGGAATCGCTCGTTTTTCTCGTCGTACGAACTCTTTTTCCTCGGAATCGCTCGTTTTCCTCGTCGTGCGAACTATTTTGTGTCGGAATCGCTCGTTTTTCTCGTCGTACGAACTCTTTTTCCTCGGAATCGCTCGTTTTCCTCGTCGTGCGAACTATTTTGTGTCGGAATCGCTCGTTTTTCTCGTCGTACGAACTCTTTTTCCTCGGAATCGCTCGTTTTCCTCGTCGTGCGAACTATTTTGTGTCGGAATCGCTCGTTTTTCTCGTCGTACGAACTCTTTTTCCTCGGAATCGCTCGTTTTTCTCGTCGTGCGGACTATTTTTCTTCGGAATCGCTCGTTTTTCTCGTCGTGCGGACTATTTTTCTCTCGGAATCGCTCGTTTTTCTCGTCGTGCGAACTATTTTCTCTCGGAATCGCTCGTTTTTCTCGTCGTACGAACTCTTTTTCCTCGGAATCGCTCGTTTTCCTCGTCGTGCGGACTATTTTTCTTCGGAATCGCTCGTTTTTCTCGTCGTGCGGACTATTTTTCCTCGGAATCGCTTGTTTTTCTCGTCGTGCGGACTATTTTTCCTCGGAATCGCTCTTTTTTCTCGTCGTGCGAACTATTTTGTGTCGGAATCGCTCGTTTTTCTCGTCGTACGAACTCTTTTTCCTCGGAATCGCTCGTTTTCCTCGTCGTGCGAACTATTTTGTGTCGGAATCGCTCGTTTTTCTCGTCGTACGAACTCTTTTTCCTCGGAATCGCTCGTTTTTCTCGTCGTGCGAACTATTTTCTCTCGGAATCGCTCGTTTTTCTCGTCGTACGGACTATTTTTCTTCGGAAGCGCTCGTTTTCTCGTCTTTGCGGCCTCTTTTAATCGGAATCGATCGTTTTCTCGTCGGTGCGGGGGACTATTTTTCCCGGAATCGCCGTTTCTCGTTCGTCAGGGGACTATTTTCTTCGGAACGTCGTTTCTCGTCGTGCGATTCTAGGTCGTGCGGACTATTTTTCCTCGGAATCGCTCTTTTTTCTCGTCGTGCGGACTATTTTTCCTCGGAATCGCTCGTTTTTCTCGTCGTGCGGACTATTTTTCCTCGGAATCGCTCGTTTTTCTCGTCGTGCGAACTATTTTGTGTCGGAATCGCTCGTTTTTCTCGTCGTGTGGACTATTTTTCTTCGGAATCGCTCGTTTTCCTCGTCGTGCGAACTATTTTGTGTCGGAATCGCTCGTTTTTCTCGTCGTACGAACTCTTTTTCCTCGGAATCGCTCGTTTTTCTCGTCGTGCGGACTATTTTTCTTCGCAATCGCTCGTTTTTCTCGTCGTGCGGACTATTTTTCTTCGGAATCGCTCGTTTTTCTCGTCGTGCGGACTATTTTTCTTCGGAATCGCTCGTTTTTCTCGTCGTGCGGACTATTTTGTGTCGGAATCGCTCGTTTTTCTCGTCGTACGAACTCTTTTTCCTCGGAATCGCTCGTTTTCCTCGTCGTGCGAACTATTTTGTGTCGGAATCGCTCGTTTTTCTCGTCGTACGAACTCTTTTTCCTCGGAATCGCTCGTTTTTCTCGTCGTGCGGACTATTTTTCCTCGGAATCGCTCGTTTTTCTCGTCGTGCGGACTATTTTCAGTTCATGTTGAATGGATCATTAATGAGTGTAATGTGATGATTACAGGTATAACCCGGAGAATCTGTCTACGCTGGAGCGGTACGTGGACACTCAGGCCAGAGAAAACGCCTACGACCTGGAGGCCAACCTGGGCGTGCTCAAACTGTGAGTGCTGCACACTATCAAGGGCTCCTCATCAGTGCCTCCTCAGTGCGTGTGTCCTCCAGTACCAGGGATGGAACCATGTCGAAATCTCCCCATACCATATTTAACAAAAATATTTAAATTTTGTACATTTTAAAGTTAAATTATTCTCTCTAATGCACTTTGAGAGTCAAAATTAAGAGCTGCATCCCTTGTTCTTAACTAAGAAAACTTCAGTGAATTGACTTGTAGCTGAACTTTAAAGAGGACTCAACCCTCTTTTAATTTGTGGTGTACTGTCTCAGTCTAAATTACATTCACACAGGTGTTTTAGGAAGCCAAACAAATTATAATATAATAATATTAATAGCAACAGTCGTTTCATATCGTCATGTGACTGCGATAATATCGAGACGGTTTTGCTATCGTGATATCATGATAATATCGTCACATCCCTATCAGGTACCAGTTCAACCCGGCGTACTTCCAGACCACCGTCACGTCTCAGATCCTGCTCAAAGCGCTCACCAACCTGCCGCACACAGACTTCACGCTCTGCAAGTGTATGATCGACCAGACCCACGTATCCTTAATGTGCGCTTCTGGAGTTTGTCTCGACACGCTGCCGGAGTTTTTAAGATGTTCAGCATCATTCCTCCAGTCTTCAGTCACATGATCTTCAGAACTCAAGGATAATATGTGATTGCTGAGGCGAGAGGAAGAAACATTATGATTATTATCAATGTTGAACACAGTTGTGCTGCACAATATTTCTGTGGAGATTCCAGATGTTTCCTTGACTGCAGTGTCGCAGCAGGAGGAGCGTCCGATAAGACAGATCCTGTATCTGGGAAACCTGCTGGAGACGTGCCACTTCCAGAGCTTCTGGGTACAAACACACTCACTCTCACACACTCACACACACGCACGCACACACACACACACACACTCTCTCACACACACACTCACACACACACACACTCGCACTCTCACACACACACACACACACAACTCACTCACACACACACACACAAAAACACACTCTCACACACACACACACACCACACTCACACTCACAACACACACACACACACAACACAACACACACTCACTCACTCACACACACAAACACACACTCACTCACACACCACTCACTCGCTCTCTTCACCCACACACACACACACACTCACTCACACACACTCTCTCTCACTCACTCTCTGTCACACACACACACACACACACACACACTCTCTCTCTCTCACACACACACACACTCACACTCTCTCACACACTGTGTTCTAGTGTATATGGTTTATGGGGACACAGATGTGTATAATGACACAGTCAAACCAACATTTATTCAGACAGCTTCAACATTTCTCACATCATATCACAGTTTATTGGCTATAGTTTAGGGAAAAACGTACTCAAAATTATGAGAAGAGCTCAGAGTTAAACTGTGTCAGAACAAACTCATCTTGATAATGTCAGATAACTTTGATAGAAAGGTATGTAATGAATTCTGTTGAATAGCTGTCAGCTGTTAAATTGAAGAACACAATTAGATAAAACCAATTAATTACCAAGCAGTGCTTCATTCTGTTCAGTCTGTGGTGTAAAAAGATCACATTAGCAATTAAAGAATAACACTGAAGCAAAACATGGTCCCAAAATTTTATCAGTTTTTCTGGTAGTCCACTGTATGAAGAATTTTTGGGTGTAATATATCACAGTTTACTTTATTTTGCTATCCTCACTTACATAAATAAACTATAGTGTCCTGCACCTACTAGTAAAAAAATATCAAATATTATATCTGCTGCAGGTAGTACAACGTAAACATGGTTTATGAGGTTTACGCTTCCTGTTTCCCCGTAAACCAAAAGGCTTTAAAAAAACAAACTAAACAGTGTTTTTTAAAATTCTAAATATGCCTGTAGTTTTGTGTGAGGGGAAGGAAACAGAAAATACAGTTTGGACAGTATATAAACCATTCTGCCTGTGGAGAGTTAGTGAATGTTGTGTGTGTCTCAGGCCAGTCTGGAGGAGAATCGAGATCTCATTGATGGAATCACAGGATTTGAGGACTCAGTGCGGAAATGTAAGTTCTTGTTGTGTTTCTGATATTATATAGATTATTATGTTTCCTCATCTGCTGCTCACTGAAACCTCTGAAAGCCCAATTTGTTCAGACTTGCGTGGTGCTTCACATATATAACACTTAACACACACATACAAATACTCAAAATACACCAAATACATAAGAGAATAAAAATAATAATAATAAACAAATTAAATAAAATAATAAATAAATCAACTAAAACTTACCATTTTATGAGACATCTGCTCTCATCACAGCCGATTCATTTTATTATGAATCTCTAAAGGTGCAGTGAACAGGATTACTGTGACTGATCATGTCTTAATGTTGGCAGCGCTGTGAAGTTGAAGGCATGATTTCCAGCTTCAGTGTGTTTGGTGTGAATGGGTGTGTTGTTCTGGGTCTCCAAGTCATCTGTCATGTGTGGGACTCAGATCGAAATCGAGTACCTAGGCTGCGGCCGAGATGCTGGGATCTCTGGGTTGAGAAGCCGTCCTCCCCACACACACTCCCCTTACACCACAATCAACGCACACGCACTCTAACACACTCACGCACTAACACAACGCCCACAATCACTCACACACACACTCACTCACATTCACTCACACACACTCACACAAACACACGATCCCTACATGCCTCACACACACAACATGTCACTCACTCCCTCATGCACGCACCCAACAACCCATCACACTCACTCACACACACACACAAACACAACACACACACACACACCCACTCCTCACACTCACTCCACTCAATCACTCACACACCCACTCCCTCACACTCACTCACCCCACACCCTCCTCCCACTCCTCACTCACACACACACCCTCTCACATTCCTCACAGTATCACGCACTCCACCTCACCCCACACCCACACACTTCCCTACACCACACACTCACACCACTCACCACACTCCCTTCACCACTAATCACGCTCACACCCACCACACACTCCTCCATCACTCCACACTCCTCTCACTCCCCCCCCACTCACACACCACACCTCACTCACTCAAGCCACACCCACCACAGCACACACACTCACTCACTCACAACTCACTCACACACACTCCCACTCACTCACACACACACACACCACATCCCCTCACCTCACTCCTACACACCACACTCACCACACACACTCACCCTCATCAATCACCACACCACACACACGCACCACACGCACTCAGCACTCACTCCCTCACACCAACCCTCCATCCCCCCCCTCACTTCACTCACACAACACTCACTCACCACACTCCTTACTCCTCACCACCACCTCCCCTCACACTGGCACAGCCCTCCCATCACACCCACACACACATCCCTCACATCACTCACACAAACACATCCCTCACACTCACGCAAACCCCTCCCACACACACCCTCCTCACACACTCACACACAAACACTCCCGCACCCTCATACCACACACTCCTCCACACCCACACACGCCCTCACAACACAACACACACACTCACTCACACCCACCACAACACACACCCACTCCCCACACGCACACACAAACACTCCTCCACTCCCACCTCACCTTCACACACACCACCCACTCCGCACACTCCCCACCAACACAACACACCCACACCCCACACCCCAACGCCTCCCACACACCACCACACACTCCCTACACTCCCGCACACACACTCCCACACCCACTCCTCACAACACTCCCACACCACACTCCCTCACACTCCACATCCACTCCCCATCACACATCACTCACCCCCCCCACCCAATCACTCACCACTCACTCACTCATCCCTCACCCTACACCCACACTCCTCCCCTCGCACACTCCCTACCTCACAACACACACACGCCCGCACAGCCCACACACACACCTCCCTCACACTCACTCACACAACCCACACTCCCGCACACTCACTCACCCACACAACACTCACCACACAAAACACACCACTCCCTCACACTCACACCACACCCCTCACACTCATCACACACACACTCACTCCCACACCCACACACACACACACACTCACTCCCCTCACACACACACACACAAAACACACCACACACACACACACACACTCACACACACACATCACTCACAAACACTCACTCACACACACACTCTCACTCACTCACTCACACACTTTCTCTCTCACTCACACACTCACTCACACCCACACACAACTCCCTCACACTCACTCACACACACACACGTCCAGCACACTCAGCACCCCCACACACAAACTGCCCTCTCACTCACCACCACACACACTCCCTCACACTCACGCACACAAAACACCCTCCCTCACCGCACTCACCCACCCACCCACATCCCTACACCTAACACACACACACACACTCCATCACATGCACTCACACAAAACACTCCCTCACACTCACGCACACCCCCCCACACAACACAACTCCCTCCCCCTCACTCACACACACACACATCCCTCCCACTCACTACTCACACTCACACACTCACTACCACACACCCACACACACACACTCCTCACATCACTCACACACACGACCACACCACACTCCCTCACACTCAATGACTCCCTCACACCCACATTTCACAACACGCACTCACTCCACTCTCTCCACACACCACACTCACTCACTCCCTCACTCCCCAACACACACACACTCCTTCACATCGCCCTTCACTCACACTCCTCACCACAAACCCATCCTCCCATCACTCCCACACCCACCACACCACCCCCCCCCCATCCCTCCCATCTACACCCCCTCCCAACAACCCTCATCACCCCCCCAACCGTCACGCACACCACACACACTCCAACACCACACACCTCCCCCCTCCCTCACACACCCCACTCCTCCCCCCCCCTCCCCCCCCCTCCCTCCCCCCCCCCCCACGCACGCACTCCCCACACTCCCTCCACACAGCACCTCACCCCCCTACCACCACCTCCTCGTCCACTCCCTCACACACATCACACACACACCACAACACTCACACAGACACCCACTCACCCAGCTCATCACGCACACAAACCACACTCCATCACACTCACTCACCACACAAAACACAAACTCCCTCACACGCACACACCCACACACTCCCCTCACACTCCTCACCACCCACACGCTCCCTCACCTCACTCACACACACACACACACACACACACACCACTCCTCACTCATCCCACCCCCTCCACACCCGACCTCCTCCCCCTCACCACTCATCACACCCACACTCCCACACACACCACACCACACACCCACTCCTCCCATCACACCCACTCCCTCACAACACACACACACACACTCCCACAAACACACACACACACTCCTCAACACACCACACCACAACTCCCTCACAGAACTCCACCCACCACATCCCTCTCCCACAACCCAACACACACTCCCTCTCACACAACACTCCCTCTCACCACGCACTCACACACACACACACATCCCGCACACTCCGTCACACACCACTCCCACACACACAATCCCTCACACTCACTCACACAACACCATCACTCACGCCTCACACACACACACCCAACACAAACACGCACTCACACTCACACACACACACACTCCCGCACACCTCCCGCCCACACACACACACACCACTTCCAACCACTCTCACACACTCCCACACACACACTCACTCACACCAAACATCACTCACACAAAACACTCCCTCACACTCACTCACTACCCCCTCTACATCACCATCCAAACACACACACACACACCTCCCTCACACACACACACACACACTCCCTCACACACAAACACACAGCGCACTCCTCAACAATACTCCCTGCACACACTCACACACACGCAGCCAGCACACACCACTCACACGCACTCACACACACCACCACACACACTCCCTCACACTAACTCACACCACTCCACACACACACGCCCCCCACACCCATACTCACACAAACACTCACTAACAAAAACACACTTCCCTCCACTCACGCACTCACACTCCGTCACACTCACTCAGCACACACACCACACACCCACACACTCCCTCACACAGCACACACACCCATCCCACACACTCACACACACTCACTCCCTCACACACTCACACACACTCACTCCCTCACACACACACACACACACACTCACTCCCACACACACACACACTCCACCCATCATCACTCCTCACACTCCACACCAACCACTCCCGAACACACTACAAACACTCACTCCCTCACACACTCCCTCACACTCACTCACACACACACACTCACACACACACACAAACACACTGACACAAACACAACTCTCACTCACACACACAACACACACACTCACTCACACACACACACACACACACACACACACTCCCTCCCTCACACTCACTCACACACTCACTCACCCTCACACACGCACACACTCAAACTCACTCACACACACTCACACATGTAACTCAACATGCCATATTTAATATCACAGCAGCACACAGGTGAGTCTGCGCTGAATAAGTACGGCTGGACGGAGAATGAAGATGGACAGATATTCATTCATTATCAGGAGGAGAGCGTCAAGCCCAAGAACATCGTGGAGAAAATCGACTTTGAGAGTGAGTTTGTCGGATTGTCATCGACTTCTCGCTTTCATTGAGTTCAGTATTTAATGAAGTGTTTCTCATGATGACTGATGTTCTCTGGTGTCCACAGGTGTGTCCAGCATCATGGCGACGTCACAGTGACCACACACACGCTCACACCTCATGCCTGAGCTTCCCCTTGATTGAATTTTACAATAAACTCATTTCAGTTAAGAAATTTGGAGTCTTAATTTCATTAAAATCGCACAGAGTTATGCTCTTCAGATATTACAACAGTTTTGGATTTTGTATTCTTTAGAAACGAGTTAAAATGTATGGATGTTTTTTGCATTTTGCAACTTTTTATCCCACATTTTGGCTGTTTTTCCCCCTCAGAATTGCACGATATAAACTCATTATAAAGTAACTGTTAGCTTTTACATTTTTTTTTATCCAGTGTCAGAAACAAGCTTCCATTCAAATGTGATTATATAATTAAATTAGATGTTTAAAATATGCATTTATAAATTATAATGTGACCCTGCAGCACAAAAGCAGTCATGAGCAGCACAGGTATATTTGTAGCAATAGCCAACAATACATTGTATGGGTCAAAATTATTGATTTTTCTTTTAAGTAAAGATCATGTTCCATAAAGATATTTTATAAATGTTCTACCGTAAATTTTTCCTACAGAGAAAACTTCTGAGTGACGTCATGCACTCGCAATTGAAAATTTTTTTTCTGTTGTGCAATAATATGTTGATTGTAGCAAAGTTTTATGTACACAACTGTAGATTTGTTAAAGTTTCTCCTTGTTTTACGGCATTTAAAAATGATTTTAGAGTTTTATTTCAATCAATGAAACAATTAAAAACGAAGAGTGCTTTAAAACTCTCTTAACTTCTGTCAACATACTTGGTTTGACCCCCTCACCCGTGAAATGTAATTTAATTTGTCTTATAATTTGCTTTATGGCTATATGTTTATTTTATCTTTTAGTATGATTTTGTTTATTATGTGCTGCTTGGAATTATTGTTAATGTGTTTAACAATGGAAAGATGAGGACTGCCTGTTTGTTATGTGAAGGTTTAATATTAATACAGTGATAAAAAAAAAAAAAAACACAAAAACCCCCCCCTGCAGTACGTCTTCCGTGCACGTCATCGCGTTCTGCGCATGCGCAGTGGAGCCGGAGCGCTGTCCAGGGTGCTGAAATCATCTCTCCATCTACACGCCTTCATCTCCTGGACACTCTGAAGCTGTTATATCTATAAAGCCATATGCATACGGAGCAGAAGAACACGCTCTCTGGTGTGTGATGTTTTGGGCGTGATCGAAGGATGATTGGACTGATCAGACAGCTGAGGTACTACATTCATTCACTGAATACAGTCATAACGGCGATAATCATCATGAATATGACTGTAAAGGGTTCTACTGTGTGTCTGAAATATAAAGGCAGGCTCAAGTGATTGAGATTTTTTAATTACACTGAATACTGAATCATCATTTTTGTTGAATTCATATCAAACAATTTCGCTTTGATTTTAGGACTAGTTAATGGTTAGGCTTTGTGTGTTAGCACAATATCTTACTGGAATAGTTGCTCCTCCCAAGGTTTATTGGTGAAAATGTGTTGGAAATGTGCTCATGCTCAGCCCATCTGATATGTAGATGAGTTTGTTTTTTCATCAGGTTTGGAGAAATGTAGCACTGCATCAGTGTCTCAGCAAGGGATGCTCTGTCCGTTGAATGGGTGCCGTCCGAATGAGAGTCCAAGACCAGTATAACACATCACGTTAATCATCAACAGCACCTCCCGTCCATCAGTTAACATAGGGAGAAGACAAAGCTGAAACTAATCCCGATTAAGACGCTTTGAATAAAAAAGGAAATCGAGTCATCATCCATAAGAACTTTCCTTCCAAATGAGCAGTGTTTGGTTGTGAATCAGGAGAGAAATCTGCACAGATCAAGCAGCGTTTAATTAAACCAGCTCTAACAAATAATACGTGGCTAGATTTGATGCGAGAGAAAAAAAGCAGAGAGATGCACTTTTTCACTGGAGGAAGAGTTATAATGGATTCTATGGTACTTAATGCTGGATAGTTTCAGCTTTTGTCTTCTCCAGATGTTAACTGATGGACTGGAGGAGTGTGGATTATTGTGATGTTTTTATAAGTGTTTGGACTTTCATTCTGATGGCACACATTCACTGCAGAGCATCCATTGCTGAGACACTGATGCTTTGAATCAGTGTGCATTGTGAAATGAAGCTGTCTGTTCTCCAGCTGATGGACGGGTCTCTGTCGGAGCAGCGGTCGGTGTTCCTGGGGTCCGAGTCACACGGTCAGCAGGTGCTCAGAGTTCTTCAGGGTTTCAGAGAGAGAGGAGCTCTGTTCGACTTCAGCATCCGTGTGCAGGAGGAGACGCTGCCGTGTCACCGCTGTGTTCTCGCCGCATGCAGCGACTTCTTCAGGTGCATACAGCACGTAGCAGTAGTGAACACTGCACTTCACATAAATACAGCTGAAAAACTGTTAAGAACATTTCTCTGTGATATGTGTTTAAAAATGTAATGTATTTCTGTGATGCGCAGCTGTATTTTCAGCATCATTCCTCCAGTCTTCAGTGTCACATGATCTTCAGAAATCAGTATAATATGCTGATCTGCTCAGGAAATATTTACTGTGTTGAACACAGTCATGCTGCACACTATTTTTGTGGAAACTGTGATACATTTTAGATGAATAGAAAGTCCAAAAGAACAGCATTTATTTGAAATAGAAAGCTTTTGTAACATCGTACATGTCTATACAGTCACTTTTGATCAATTTAATGCGTCCTTGAGTGAATAACAGTGTTAATTTAAAAAACAGGGCGATGTTTGAGCTGGACATGCGGGAGCGTGATGACGGCAGCGTGACGCTCAGTAACCTCTCGCCGCAGGCCGTCCACACCTTCCTGGATTTCGCGTATTCTGGTGAAATAGAGATCAGAGAAGACAATGTGGACATGCTGTTCCAACTGGCCTCTTTCCTGCAGGTGAGACAGAAGAAATGACGTGTCACATTATTATTGTTGTTTTTATTGCACTGAACCCAAAGTAAAGGGGGTATTTAACATCCGATAATAATAATATGCATAAACTACGATGGAAACACATTTACCGAATAAATTCCTCCATGCGCATTGAAAAGGTCATGTGACTGCGCTATGAGACGGGATGCCTTACGTTAACAGCTTTATCACGTCTTCTGTCTTTCCTTCGCTCAGGTGGACTTCCTCTCTCGCGCTTGCAGTGACTTCCTGGTCCAAACGCTGGATCTCTCCAACTGCCTGCAGCTGTTAGTGCTCGCCGAGGGTTACGGCTCCTCGCGCCTCCTGCGTCGCGCAACCGACTTCGTCACGCAAAACTTCCACGCACTTTCCTCCGCTCCGGACTTTCTGGAGATGCCGGCGTGCGTCTTGGAGCACTGCCTGTCTTCGGACGCACTCAACGTCCCAGACGAAGAAAGCGTCCTGCATGCGTTGCTCCGCTGGACGCAACACGAGCCACAGTCGCGCAAAATCCTTCTACCGAAGCTGCTTCCACAGGTCCGTCTGCACCATCTGCGTCCGTCTGCGCTGGAGGAGGCCGAGCGGCTGCTGAGTGCAGACGGATGCTGCATTAGCACGATTAAACAAGCTCTCGCAGGCGTTCATCGCTTCAGTGGCTTGTTTTGCGATGCTCGGCCTTCTACGACATCCAGCTATATTTTTGTGCACAAAACAGAGGATAGCGGAGAGATCCGGCATGCGTTCTGCTACAACATTGGTGCGGATCTCTGGATGGAGCTTCCAAACGACGCCACGCAGATTTTAGACCGGCCCGGATCATCGCTCACCAGTTTCGGAGAAAAACTCTTCATCATTGGCGGATGCCGCGGGGAATGTCGTCGCACTCTTCGCCTGCACATCGCCGCGCATCAGCACGACGCGACGGGCGAAGTCTGGTGCTACTGTCCCGTCTTGCGCAGCTTCACACCAGCTCTGCGCATGCGTGACCCACGGACGATGCATGCATCCGTCGCCGCTCTAAATCGCATTTACGTAATTGGTGGGAAAACACGTGACGCTTGTAGCATTCTGGACGTTGAATGCTTTGATCCTCTAAGCGGCGTTTGGACACCCGTCAGCCCTCTTCCCAAAGGAATCTACTTTCCGGAAGCGAGCGCATGCGGAAGCATCATTTACATGCTCGGATCCGAGGTGGAGATTACCGAAGCTTTCAATCCTTCGCTCGACTGTTTCTTCCGCTACGATGCCGTTGTGGATCAGTGGTGCCAACTAGTGGCAGAGTTCGGCCAGTTCTTCCACGCAACGCTCGTCAAATCTGTGACCATCAACGACACGCTGTATCTGTGCGATCTTTCTACGTATAAAGTCTACAGCTTCTGTTCGGATAGTTGCGTTTGGAAAGGCGAAGGCTCCTTCGAATGCGCTGGGTTCAACGCGGGCGCCATCGGCGTGCGGGATAAGATCTACATTCTGGGTGGCGATTATTCGCCCGATGAGATCACGGACGAGGTGCAGGTGTACGACAGCGGACGGTCCGAATGGCAGGAGGTTTCGCCGATGCCGCAAGCGCTGACGGAGTTTCACTGTCAGGTGCTGAGCTTCAACCGCTACAGAGACCCGTGGAGGAGAGAAACCGCCGAAACGCCCTGAATTAGAGATCTGGGGCCCCATTTATAAAATGTTGCACAGAAACCATCCTAAATTTAATCTTACAATATGCGTACGTCAGAAGCGTTTCCTCCGAGTAGGCAAGGGAGGCAGCTATGTTTCCATCCACCTATTTTTATGCAAATTTTGGAATATCGCATTAAAGAAACGCTGGATGGAGACATCAAGATGTGCATAAATTCGAAAAATGCGCGTAAAAACTTATGCGCACAATTGAGTACGATAAACTTTTTATCTGATAAGAAAAAAATGTGCATAAACTACAATAGAAACACATTTACCGAATAAATTCCTCCATGCGCATCGAAAAAGTCATGTGACTTTGCGCTATGGGATGGGATAACTTGACTAGCCAGCGGACCGATCTCGTTCACAGCATCTATATGTTGTTATGATCGTTCTGAAATATCTGAGCAAAGTCTGTCGTCAAAGTATTTCTATATAATTGTCTTACACGACTGCGTTCCCAAACATCAGGCATCCACCTCAGAAAGCAATGGCCGCATTTATGGTGTTTCGTCTGAGGTGCAAGTAATTTATTATATATGAAAATGTTTATATTCAGTGGCTTCTCCTAGTTTTCTTAAAGATATTTAGTGCCAGTTTATCAGGAACTGACCATTTTGTTCTCTTTGACTCGTTGGATGGAAATGGTGCTTTCTTTATTCGCAAATGTTTTATGCGATATTCCAGTTTTGCGCATAAGTTAAATTTGAATCTTTGGATGGAAACATAGCTAATGTCTCATCAAAAAATTGGATGAAAAAATGGTAAATATTACAGAAATAAAACAAGGCAAATATTACAAAATATGACATTAAAAAAAAGTCCTCGTGTGTATAAAAGTACCACTGTCCGAAGTACACGCGGGGCTTGCCCCTTCAGCCATTTACTTTCAACAGACCCATTACTGCCGTAGGTTTAGGGGGGGTATGAGAAGCATGGGGGAAGTTCTGTGAGAGAGGGATTGGATATGACTGGTTATGTTCGGCTGTGAATGTTCATGCGATAAATCCCACCTCTTGTGTTCATGCGCATTCCGCGTTCGCGAATCGGTCTGAATGAACAATATAATGGTGTTAATGGGAAGACTAATTAAAAAAGTAAGTAAACAACTCACACACTTAGATATATTAAAGATATAATAAAATAAAACTTAAATGGGCTGAAAACTTGATCTGTGGGAGTTTTTAGTGAATAATCAGCGTGGTTAAATTTGAAGTAAATCTCCTGTCTCTGATCAATATTTACTGAGCTTTGACGACTGATGATCCAAAAAATTAAAACATAGTTAAAAGTTCACTATTAAAAAGAATAGCTGAACATAAATTCACAAATACATTTTTTGTTTAAATTGTTACTGCCTTGATTTATTATTTTGGAATAAATGTAAAATGCCTAAAAACTCTAACTTGATGAGATTCATACATGGCTTTAACAAATAAAATATTCATTACATTGTTTTTTTTTTCTTTTTCTGATAGTGTAAATAATGTTTATTTAACTAAGAAAATGTGACTGGGACATGAATTTGCATTTGATTTAAAAAAATAATTTTTTTGCCTCATTTTAAAACACCACCGCACACCACTAGAATGCACAGAAATATGCCTCTCTTTCTCTGGCATTTTCAAAGGCACGTAACAAAATACTGTGGCTTGGCATGATACACAGTCTAATGGTCTAATGAAATCCAGTTTTAAACATATTTTACTGTACCAATTTTTATGGCCCTTATATTTCTTATTTGAGCCAAAGCAGATGTAGTTATTTCAGGACGAGACCGCCCTGATTGTAAGCAAAACGTGATTGGCTATAGCGAGACTGTACATTGTTCAGCGAAGCGTGGCTGTTATCTGATTGGCTGGAGTAGACGGTGGGTGGAGTCCACTTATTTGTGGATTGTCAGCACGTCTTGATGCAAGAAATGTTTCACAATTCGCAAATGCACAGAAAGCAATTCACAAATAAATGCCAGGCAAAGTTGTGGTTGTGACATAAATATATATTTGTGAATGTTTTTTATTTGCGAATCTCATTATTTTATTTATTTGTGAATTTAATTCATAAGATTTATTTGTGGATCTCATTCTACTTATTTGTGGATCATAATCTATTTATTAGCAACAATTCTACCCCCATACTCTCTTTCAGATGTGAAATCTATGAATTGCAAATGATCTTAAACTTGCACGCAACTTAATGGTTTCAGCTCTCTGCCTTGTGAACCACTCCTAATTAATGTCATTAACATAAAAGATCACCAGTCATTGTCCGAATTCTTTATTATAAAGCGGAGAGTTCCGGTGCTTGACTCTGATTGGCTGAGCCGGTTCAAAGCTGTTGTAACTGACGCTCTACAAACACACACCTTTGTTTACGTCTGTGTGTTGCTCGGCAACCACTTTGTAGCAACCACAACTGTTTCTGAGGAACTACGTTGTTTGGCGGAAGAATAATGTTTTTACTAATATATTTACACTTTATTTGCTCTGTTTTATTTTGTGAAACCTTACTACGTATATGGAATAACCATATTTTATAAAAGCAATAACCCCCGTGAAGCCGTGGTTTACAGTGAATTTATAACAGCTTCGCGTCGTATCTAACAACACTTAGCTGTTATAAATTCCCTGTAACCACGGCTTCTTGGTGCTATTGCTTAAATTAGAACAGCGAGCTGCAAGAACAGCTTACACTTCCAAAAACCTGCAGTACTCCGACAAGAAAAGTGCGTAGGTCTGCTCAGACCCTGACGTGACGCTAAGCACTTTGCTAAGTCAAAGCCAGTTTTTACAAATATGAGTGTTAGCATGGATTTAAGCGCATACACACTCTTAAGATCAAACCTGAGCGTACGCACTCTTTATAAATGAGGCCATGATGCACTAATTCGTTTTGAAAACGAAGTAATGAAAAGTAAATTGCGGCCATGATTTAAAGGAATAGTTCACCCAAACATGAAAATTGCCCCACTCTCAGGTCATCAGAGATCAAGATGAGTTTGTTTCTTCATCAGGTTTGTAGAAATGTAGCATTGCATCAGTGTCTCAGCAATGGATGCTCTGCAGTGAATGGGTGCCGTCAGAATGAGAGTCCAAACATCTGATAAACACATCACAATCATAATCTTGGATGGTCTGAGGGTGAGCACATTCACAGATCATTTTCATTTTTGGCTGAACTATCCCTCTAATTCATTCATTCATTCATAAACACATTTTCTCGGTTACTAACACGCAATTCACCATTTTCTCACAACTATAAACACAATCTCAAAACTACACACAAACTTGTGCAAACTTCAGACTTCCAGGTCATAATCAAATAGTTTAGTCAAGAACTTGTTCTCTTTAGTCAGACTCAAACGTTTTCCTCAGATGACACACAAACCTGTCAGATACACACTACTTCACTGTCTAGAGAACACTAGTGAGATCAACTCAGAACACTGTTACACAAACCTGCTTTTGAGAAACAGGAATCCTTTTGCTAGTCAATGACTGTTACAGTATACGACATAAATATAGGATGCAGATACAGTGAAATTCAGCATTAAACGGTAAGAAATGTTTACTTTCATTACACTACTGTAAAGAGATCTTACAGTAGATGAAAAGCACTAGAAGAGAAAAGTTCAAAAACCAAACAACAGAATATACAGTAAACACACATTGAAATATACTGTCAGTTACTGTAAATAAATTCATTCAGCATCCTCTGACAAACTGCATCCCAGTATTGATATTATCCTTATTTGTTACAGCAGTTTCTAAGTCTTCTGACAAAAGACTTCTCTGCCTCCCCTAGACAGTCCTCTCTCAGTTCTGCACAAATACATACTTGACTACAAATCAATTCAACATGTGCTACAGTATTAGAATAATGACAGTTCTCTCATCTGCTGTACTGCTGCTATGTACTGTAATTATATTGTATGTGTAAGTAGTATTGAAGATAGATGAGCCAGCTTCCCTCACGGTCAGTCCATGCAGAAGAACATGCTCAACTATAGCGCTTTGTAAAATTAAATTTGAGCACATCCCCTTCATTTTTATTCCCCTCATATTCCTCTTTGTCTCGCACTACCAGGATTCATTTTCCAAAACTCATAATCAGCTGTGCTCGTGTTCATATCACCCTGAGATTCTGACCTGTGTGTCAGCTTTGCTACTGAAACATGGATAAATGTGTGCTGTTTGAGTTCATTTTTTGATGCTTGAGTCAATTATATTGTGTGTTTGTGTTTTCTGAATGGTTAAACCTGTGCAAAATGATGCCGTTCTTGTGTAGAGTTTAGCAGAAAACACTGAGCAAATTGGAACGTGTGTGCAAACAGGTGAAATGTGTTAAAAGTTTTGAGAAACGTGTCTTTGTTTCAAGAACTGTATGAATGGTTTGGAAAATTGGGCCAAATGAATCAGTTATAGTGTGTTAGCAATCCAGAAAAACTGTAAAAATTTGACTAACTTTCTTCAGCGCTCTCCACACGACAACAGTTCATAATAATCCCGCCTGTCAAGCTTCAGAAATGTCAAAAAGAGCACCAGAAGTCATTTTCTATGGCTTGTGCACTATATTAAAAATCCTTTGAAGGCTTTTTGTGAGAAAAGAGATTTAAAGCAGAATTTGCACACATATCTGTAGTAATCTATAGATGATAGACATATGTACTGAAGTGCATCGTTAGAGAGCATTTAATGTAAGTCAGTTCAGATTAACTCCTGAACTTTGTGATCTTGTTGCAGACATTAACATTGTATTTCTGTATCTTAATGTAAATTTGATGCATGAATCTAGAGATGCATGCCGTAACACACAAACACACAGTTGCATTGCCAAAGCGTTCTTTATTTAAACAAATAAAACAATGTCTTCACTCGACACATTGCTGGTACTCTTTCGGCAGTTAATTTGAGTGTTTTTTCCCAATTTATCACATTAAACATCCAGGGTATCAAAGCTTTTAACATTTAACACAAGCCAATCATCCATACAGACAAACTGCTGCTTTTGAAGGCATCACGAGACGATCCATCCTGACTGGCACATCTTCCATCCGTCTGCAGAAACATCATCGTCCGGTGCTGGAGCTCATCTTCACAGCTGAGGATGATGAAGATGATGATGATGAGGAATGAGCTTCATGATCATGCATCCTGATATTGTTTGACCAGTAGCCACATGAGCAGAACTGTGATCAACACAACCATAAAGTTCAGAAACAGCTCCTGTGCGG